>CAUYPK010002036.1:0-12294 GCA_963574355.1 Loris lydekkerianus | reverse complement strand
AGGATTGCAATGCCTGCTTTTTTCTGCTTTCCATTTGCCTGGAATATAGATGACCATCCCTTCACCTTGAGTCTATATTTGTCTTTTAATGTAAGATGTGATTCTTGGATGCAGCAGATATCTGGCTTTAGTTTTTGTATCTAGTCAGCCAACCTGTGCCTCTTTAGAGGACAGTTTAAACCATTCGCATTGATTGAGAATATTGATAAGCCTTTCGAGAGTCCGGTGGACATTTTTAATCCTTTTGCGACTGTGGGAGTTGGGATTTGATCAAAAATTTTTTGGGTGGGTTTACTTTTGTGGTGGAGAATTATGTTGGTCTTCATGGAGGATAGGTCTAAGAATGTCCTGGAGAACTGGTTTAGTTGTGGCAAATTTCTTCAACATGTGAATGTCGTTGAAGTATTTAATTTCTCCGTCATAAATGAAGCTCAGTTTAGCTGGGTATAAGATCCTGGGTTGAAAATTATTTTGTTTTAGGAGATTAAAAGTCGAAGACTATCCTCTTCTAGCTTGAAATGTTTCAGCAGAGAGATCTGCAGTTATTCTAATATTCTTCCCCTTGTAGGCAATGGTTTTCTTTCGTCTGGCAGCTTTGAGAATTTTCTCCTTCATATTAACTTTAGTGAAATTGATTATGATGTGTCTGGGGGATGTCTTATTCAGGTTGAGTAGTGCTGGAGTTCTGAAACTGTCTGCTATCTGAATTTCAGAATCTCTTGGCATGTCTGGAAAGTTCTCCTTCGTAATCTCTTGTAGAAGAGACTTTGTGCCTTGTGAAGCCACATTGTCACTTTCAGGGATCTTTATAAGACGAATATTAGTTTTCTTCAAATTATCCCAGAGCTCTCTGAGAGAGTGGTCTGTTTTTGCTTTCCATTTCTCTTCTTCTTTGAGGATTTGGGAGTATTTGAAAGCTTTGTCTTCAATGTCAGAAATCCTTTCTTCTGCTTCCTCCATTCTGTTACTGAGGGATTCTACTGTGTATCTCAGATATTTGACGGATGCAACTTCTTGTCTCAATGTGTCAAAATATTTGGTCATTTTGTTTTTGAGTCCGTTAAATTTTTGAGATAACTTTTGGAATTCTAATTCGGTCTTATTTGCTATCGAGATCCTGAATTCAATTTCTGACATTTCAGCTATTTGTTTGTGAATGGGGTCTTGTGTTTTTCTGCCCCATTGATCCTTGGGGGAGTTTATCTACTCTGATTATTCATATTGCCAGAGTTTTTCTGTTGATTTTGCCTCATGATTATTTTTCACCATTGCCTCTGGCCATCCTCAGAATTGGGGAGGTGTCTCTCCAAGATCAGACCCCAGCGGGATCACTCTATTGTTGTTGGATCTTTGTAGAGAATGACCCTGTGTAGTTCCTCTGGGGCTGCTCCCGCTACAGAGTTCTCATTGTGGAAGCAGCTCCAATGTGTGACACACCCGGATTCAGCAACCGGGCTGGGGGTGGTGTGCATGGTTCTGGGAGTGCCTGGCACCCAGTGACTTTGGCACAGAGAGCTCAAGGCTCAGCCGTCTCTGGCCAGGAAAAGGGCTCTACAGAAAGGCAGGGAGGGCTCCAGAGGGCACGCAGCTACCAGAGTCCCTGGCCAGATGAACGGGCTAGTGTGGAGGCTGGGAGGACACAGGAGGGAGGACGCAGGGTTGTGTGGCTCCCGTAGTTCCTGGTCAGGGAATATGGAGGCCCAGTGGGTGCGGGTCATGGGTTTGGGGTTACTGTAAAGCTCTTATAGAGGTCTGGGCGGAGCCAAGCCCAGGAATTTGAGGTTGCTATGAGCTGTGACGTCACGGCACTATACCCAGGGCAACAGCCCAAGGCTCCAGTGTACCAAAACTATCTCACTCTTCCCCTAAGGATTAAGGCTGTAAGGCAGCTCAGCCCCTGTTTTTAGGCTGCTCAGTCACTAGGTTACTTTGTCCCACCTGATCCTTGCTCTGGGACCCTGAGGGTGGAGCTTGCCAGGGTAGTTTTTTCACAATGGCTTTCTGCGCCCAGCTCAGCGGATCAGTCTGGGGCCCCAGACAATGCCCAAAGTTTTCCACACTCCTGCTCAAGCTCTCCCCAAGGAAGTTCAACTGAGTGCCAAGTCCAAGAACACCAAAACAGTTCACAGGTAAGGCCTTTCTAGTTTACAGTCTCACTGCTGCTTGTACTTACAGTTGCTGGTGAGTTTAGGTCAATCGAACACACGCAACCACTTGCCAGTTTTTCACTGTTTTTGTCATCCTCTTGGGGTCCAAAAGTCTCTTGCTGTCTCCCTGTATCCTCAAAGGGATGATTATAGGCAGATCCCACTGGCCAGAGGTGCCTGGAGTCCTGTTTCCCCAGACTCGCTGTGCCCAGTTGCAGGGAAGCTGTTATTCGGCCGCCATCTTTAATCCGATCTTTTCTCCTCCATGAAAGGGACTCACTTCCAACTCTCTTTGGAAGTACTCGAACCTTTTTCTTTGTTCTTCTTAAATAAAATCTCTGTTACCCCGCTAGCCTCAGGCAACACTGAGCAACTTCAGGCTTCTACGTAGGGCTTACTGAGTATGTAAGCACAGAGAATCTCAGAAGGCACTTTCTCTGCAATATAGCAGATGGATTTGCAGTCTCACAGGTGGTAAGAGCATCACTCTCTGTCAGGCCAAGGACCTTAGCATGGACCTCGTGCAGTTCTGGTCCCGTCCCTTAGTCCGGGGATTTTCAGTCAGCCTGTCCTAGAGGATCTTAGGTGTGAAAATTTGAAAGAGTGTTGATTATTTTCAAAAGAAGTTCAAAGTACAGTCAGTGGTTTTTTTACTCCTTTTTTCATAAACATAAATTAAGTTTTCTGCAGAAGTTTAACTATAGGTTCAAGTATGCCGTGAGATAAAAGAGGTTGAAAAACACTGCCTTAGTTGGAGACCTTCTCCTCTGAATGGTAGATGTGTGTGGAAAGGCGCGTTTTCTTGAGAGCACAGGTGAGTCTCTTCCAGCTCCCTCCCCATGGCGCAGCCTTCTGCTGTGATCCTCCGTCTCTGTCCCGGTATATGTATATTTTTTGAGACACAGTCTCACTCAGTTGCCCTGGGGTTGAGTGCCATGGCGTCACAGCAACCTTAAATTCTTGGGCTCAATTAATCCTCTTGCCTCAGCCTCATGGGTAACTGGGACTACAGATGCCCATCACAACACCTGTCTATTTTTTAGAGTTGGAATATTTTTCTTGCTCAGGCTGGTCTTGAATTCCTGAGCTCAGGTGATCCACCTGCTTTAGCCTCCCAAAGTGCTATGATTATAGGTGTGAGCACTCTCCAGGATGAAGTCCAGTTCCTCCTACATGTCCTGCAGTAGAAAATGTTTTCTCTCCTTCCATCTTTCTCATTTCTTCTGCTGCAAATAATGCAGTCCTTTGTAGATTACTTTTAATATTGCATGATATTATTATTTAGTCTTTCCTCAGTGTCAGAATATGAGGATAGTCTTCCTCTCTTGAATTTCTGTTCCTCACATTGCTCACAAGCTGAGTGATGAGATTCCTCTTGTAAGAAAGGTGTATCTGCAGTTTTTCTCCACTCTTATTTTTATTTAATGAGTAAAGAATGTAGCTGTCACAGCTGCAACTCCATCAGCCAGAAGAATTTTCCACCATTTGTAGGACATCCTTGTAAATACATAACATCTGCAGTACTGATCAGATCTGTCCATTCCCCAGAAACTTTGTGTATGCTAAACTAACTATGGGTTTTTCAAATCAAACAGGCTGTTTATTCCTATAACCAGTGATTAACTGTGTTTGAGAATCAAATAATGTACTTAGCCTTGTCACTAGCCTCTTGTCAAGGAGTGAGAGGCACATCATTTTCATATCACATTAATAGGCACATAATTCCTATTTCTCAAATGTCTTCTTTTTCAGACACTTAAAAAATCCTTCCTAGGAACCATAACTCTTGCTGTTATATGTGTTTTCATTTTAGGCATTTCCCAAGCAAGTTGAGGTCTTGTGTAGAAATTGGAAGTGTAGATATGATAGCCTGAATCACTTGTACGTGCTTGCAAATCTGTGCCAAATGAATCACTATTTAAGACATAAATATCAAATCAGGATGAATAAGACTTTCTGTTGGTGTCTTACCATCAGAGGGAATGTGAAAAAACATATAACCATTGTCTGAATCACACAGGCCAAAAATTCATAGGCCTCACTTTGCAGGCTTCTTTAGATTGTAGCACTTCCTTCCTTTGAAACCTTTTGTGCTCTCATCTATAGCCACATTTCTTCCTGTACATAAAGTTCTTTGCATTTATTGTCAATATACTCACTAACATTCTTCACCTTGATCCCTTGGGTACACACACTCCCTTGATCTGTGACAGGAGGAACTAAATGCAGCATCTAAAATATTTGGGAAAAAAGGAGACAAGAGACAACATTCTTGAAGAATGGGGTTCAGGTTAGCCAATCTTCAGTAAAATAGTCAATCAATTGTGCCTTTAAATTCAGAGCCATGTTCAGTATTACACCAAATAACACCTTCACTTCTTCTGATGAAACATCCTTCCATGAGTGCCACATGGAATATTTTGTTAGTAGAGTCACTTCCTGTGTTTTTTCCACTGCATACATATTTGTTGCAGTCACAATTTCACCAATGAGGTCATCTGAGAAAAAGAGCTGGAAATGTTCAAGTTCAGTTTTTGGCTGAGTACTTTGAGGAAGGGTGAATCCCTGCTGTGTGACAGAGTATGGAAAATTTGTAAGATCACCATTGTGATCTTGTTACAGGTTGTGTGTTATCACTTTCTTGCTCATCACTAGCTTCAGATTCTTGGAAATAACATCACTGTATACAGGAAGAGTTTCTTCACACTCTCTTTCATCACTAAACTCTCCTTCAAACTCACTGTCCTCAAAAATCTACACTGCAATATCATCGCCACTTACACACCTTCTTCTTGCCATTTTCCTACAAGCACAACTGTGCAGATACAATGCCTGATCACCTGTTCACATCATGGCCTGCCAAGAACCAGAAAAAGTAGACCCATGCTGGCTCACAGGTATATGGAGTCTATACTACATGAGGAAATGCTTCTGACAGTCTCCCACAGCAGAGTGGGTGAACAAACTGCAATAAAAAAAAAAAAGTGTTGGACATTTTCCAACATCAGAATGGAAATGGAAAATTATTATGTCCAACATGGTCCAATATGGGATTGGAAAGGGTTGTAAAAACCAAATCCACACTTTTTTCCAAAATCCAAAAAGTCACTACACTGTCAATCCCTGCCTACCTCATATTTTGTTTCCTGGGCTCTAGCTACTATAACCTGTGTTTTTTTCTATTTCTCAAATAAGCCAAAGTTGTTCCCTTCCTATGCCTTTGCATATGCTCTGAAACACTTTTCACTTGCTCTGGGAAAATTTCTTTGGCCATTTGTGTCTCAGCTCACATATCATTTTTCTAGAAAAGTCCTTCTGATGATGTAAAGGCATAGCCATTCATTTCAGTCCTTCTGAATTACATTAGTCTGTTTATCAGAAATATACTGTCTATGTGTTTATAATGATTTGTGTGCCCAAAGTAGGATGTTAGATCTATGAGGCCTGGGAATTGCATTTATTTCCTTCACTGGTATATCCTCAGTGCCTAGTATGACACATACCATGTTTTATGCTGAGTATATGCTTAATAAATATTATGTGCTACATTAAATAAAACTGGAGAAGATGTTATTTTAAAAGGATTCCAAGTTGAGTGCAGTGGCTCACACCTATAATCCTAGCACTCTGGGAGGTCAGGGGGGGAGGAACCTGTGAGTTCAGAAGTTGGAGACCAGCCTGAGCAAGAGTGAGACCCTATCTCCACTAAAAAAAAAGAAAATTAGCTGGTGCCAGTGATGCATGCCTGTAGTCCCAACTACTTGGGTGGCTGAGAGAGGAGGATCATTTGATCCCAGGAGTTTGAGGTTGCAGTGAGCTGTGCACTAGCCTAGGTGACAGAACAGTACCCTGTCTCAAAACAAACAAACAAACAACAACAACAAAAAAAACTCCAACTCTGAGGTCATTTTCTAATGTGGAAAACTATATATGCATACATGCGTGTACATGTATACACATACTGTCTTTAATTTATTTGTCTAAAGGTAGAGTACTTAAGAATAATATTAAAGTATCCTATTTAGTAATATTAAAATTGACCTTGGACTCTGGAATAAAATTGTTCCTGCAGAAACAATTTTGTCATCACTTCCCCTATTGGTGGCCTGCTATTTTTGCAAAGAACATCTGGCAATTTCTCTCCTATGATGAATATTCTGCTTCAGAATTGTAGTTGGTTCTTGGTAGCAACAATAAAAATCTTTATTTCAGAGACTCTACAAGTGGCAGTCTACTTAATAGCTTTGGATTAATTCTTTTGCCACTAACCACAAACTAATCAGCTTCCTTAAAAGAGATTCCTAGCTAGCTGGGGACATCTCAATGGGGAAGATGCCATGGCACACTTGCTGGTTGCTGGTTCCAGTGTGAGGTCACAGTCGTGAGGGTCCTGAGTCAATATGGCACAAACGGGAGGAACACAGTTAATTCACCTCGAATGTGATCTTTGAGAACTTTATCTGGTTTGGCTTCAGGTGATCCAAATAATTCCAGTATCCTCCAGGTCTTTCCCTGAAGTCCCTCAGAACCAGGCTGAAAACAATATGCCTGATGACATTTTCTGTGGCCTGATTGCTGAGTTAAACTTGTATATACAGCTTAGGAAATTTAAGAGCCTCTGGCTAAAGGGCTAAAATGTAACAGGAATGCTTAGGAACCGTTTGTATGCTTGATTTGTTTTACAGTGTTTTTGGTCTTTAGTTTTGATTGGATTGTTTTACTGAAACATGAAGGACATTTGGAAGACAAGAAAGTGAATAGGACACATTTGCAACAATATGCCCTAAAGCAACATCTTAATGTCAGAAGTAAATTGTAACAACTTACATTACTGATGACATACATTGTAATTCAATGCCAGGGGAACTGCATCAAGGTTGTTCTTACTGTGATATAAAAAGAGTTTTCTTTGTATCTTTGCAGCCAGATGAAGACCTTTATTGATGAAAACAGTATCAACAAAAGGTAATAGAAAAAAATACATATCTCCTGTAATGCATGAAAACATTTTTTTCTGAACCTTCCCAATGCCTTTGCATCAATTTCACTGAAAATGTTCTTTACTTCTTAGACAGCATGGGATGAGTTTCTTTCAGTATTATATATGTTCCTCCCAAGATGTCAAAAGGAAGTATATCTAGAGTTTGATCTGATCCATTCCTGATGTAAGTATTCAAATGATAATACAAGAAGCAGTGATGACAGAAAATAATGCTTGTGTCTGTTACAATTGTTAGGAGACTAAGTAGTTTAGATACATTTGCTTGCATAGTCTTTAGCTTCTTCAAAAAAGAAAAAGAATACTTTGCATGTTTTTTTCTACTTTAAAAAACATGTATTTAAAAAATGTGTAAGCCAGGCCTGAATTAGCTCTCAAAGTATTAATGAAGTTCTTAGGTAATTCATGAAAATTTATTATTGCTATGAAAATATTAACATGAGATGAGGCCACATGTGGAAAAACATGGAAACATCAAAAGATTATTGTCCAATGAAAATAGTGAATCACATTTTTTTTCATTGTAGAGTATATAGAACCTAAGGATCAAGTATGATATTCTACATCAATTAAAATATATTTGATAATTGCCAAACCTCAATTACAGTCACTTTATTTGTGTGTGTGTGCACACACATGTATGTATGTGTATGTGTGCACACATGCATAAATGCACACAGAGGCAGCTGAATTAGGCCAGGGTCTCTGGCACACCTAAACTGTTGAGGGTGCCCAGTATTAAATAAAGATGGCCCAAAGATCAGCCATCTTTATTCAGCTTTGGCCCCACTAAATAAATACAATGACTTGAAATCTTAAGGGACATCCATCACTTTTCTTTTCTTTTAATTTAAGTGAACTATCCCAAATGTTACATTGGTTTGCCAACTCTAGTGGTATCCCTAGGACCCAATAAAGAATCCTAGAGGTCAGAATTGAAAGAAATTTGGAGATCATCTAGAACATTGTGTCAGCCATAGTTGTATACCTCCAGGATAAAAACAACTAATAATATCCATCACATCATATATTATGAGTATATACAACAATGATGATCTAAAATATGTCAATGGCTGTGCTGATATCCTTGGGTCCCTGGAAAACCTAGAAGAGGGAATAGACTCTGTTTGTCTTCCTTCTGATCTAAGGATAGACTTACTCATGACTCCTTGCTCTCGCAGTGAGGTACTAGGAGAGGTGAAGTTCTTGTATATCTGGATAATGGGTCTTTGACCATAAACAGACGCAGATCCATGTGTGGGAATGAGGTGACATTTGCATGTATGTCAGAAAGAAAATG
Organism: Loris lydekkerianus; assembly: GCA_963574355.1. Taxonomy (NCBI): domain Eukaryota; kingdom Metazoa; phylum Chordata; class Mammalia; order Primates; family Lorisidae; genus Loris; species Loris lydekkerianus. Next base: position 3,848 of record CAUYPK010002036.1, on the reverse strand, counting down.
CATTGGTTGGGACTTGTAGCACATTTCATGAAATGTCAAAGTTGTGCAACCTCTGAGTGTTTTGAAATGATGTTAAGTCAGACAACATTACCTGTAAGAAAATGGCAGATTAGAGTCAGGAGGACTGGGTTCTAGCTGTGAATTTATCAAAACCACTTAATGCTAGTCATACAAGTCTACTTTCACATAGGCATCTATGTTGTATGAGATAGTAAAGGCAGGTATCATTCAGCTGTATTTATAATGAGGTACCTGATGCCTAGACTTACTGACTTAAGGTAATACAGTCAATGGAAATCAACTTTTCCTTTATATGTATAGCCTTGCATTTCTGTAGAAAATACATTCATTCTACACAAGAGGTACTTATGACGTAAGGCAGGGTACAATACCATAGGTTTGTAAGGGACTATGAAATCATCTGGTCCAATGTGTACAAGTCATTTGCTGGTCTACACACAGGCATGGAGTTTGGGTTGTTGGAATGGTGTTCTTTATATTGAGCCACAGGTGGACTTGACAAGCACATGAAGTTTGAGTATTACTATCCTGCTGAGCAGACCAGTACAATAACTACACCCTTTTTGTCAAAGACACTACCACCAGACATCATTACAGGCTCTGCCTTTGACATCTGTGCTATAAGCAAGTGTAGTCATCATTGTGGGAAAACTTGACATACTGGGTTTTATAAATGTTAGCTATGGTTTGAATGTGTCCTCCAAACATCATGCATTGGAAACTTAGTCCTTGATGTGACAGTATTGAAAGATGATACTTTTAAGAAATAATTGGATTATGGATGGATGAGTAAATAGATTAGTGAGTATCCTAGGAATGGAGCTGATGGCTTTATAAGAAGAAGTGGCTTTATAACAGGAAGAGAGACCTAAACAAGTACACAGGCAAGCCCAGACGCAGAGCTCCATACAGAATATTCCCTAGGAGAAGACCATTACCAGATGCCAAGCCCAGATGCAGAGCTCCATACAGAGTACTCCCTAGAAGAAGATCATTACCAGATGCCAAACCATGCCCTTGGCCTCTCCAGCCTCCAAAACTGTATGAAATATTTTTAAAAAATAAATTAATAGTTTTAGGTATTTTGTCATAGGTAACAGAAAATGGACTACCACAATATTAAATGAGGTCATAGAATTGAAATTGATTTATTAATTCTAGAATCCTACTATATGGATGGATGTTTGCAATTATTATAATCATTTTGAAGTGGATGGAGGTTATCAAGAAAAAAAGATGGTAGTGAAATTCCAAACTAGGTTTGTTGACTACTTTTACATTTCTCAGTCCTGTAATACTCTGTAGATAGAGTGGTCTCTGCATCTGTGTTTATGAGGCAATCCTTAAAATCCTTGTAGAAATACTGATTGTCTCTTAAATAAGAAGAACTATACCTGCTTTGTGTATGTGACATAATATCTCCTATCTAACCTTACTCTTTCTCTGTTTGTTAAATGTTGGTCTCATCACCATTAATATTTGCCACTGCAAAACAAAAAGGGTGAAGATGAAATTTTAAAGTTATTTCACTGAAAGCTCTGAATTCCTTCGCAACCATTTGGAAAATCTAATCAGATTGACTTTTATTTAGAATATTGTTATATATTCAAAAAAATTCAATGATGGTAAACAAAATTTGCTTTTCCATAGTAACAATGTAAGTCCTAATTACAGGATCATATTACCTCTTTGGTTAAAAATTTTTCAGAAAGATATTATAACTGAGCCTTTTTCACTTTTAACAAGAAAGAAAATTAATGCATTATGCTTGCATAACAGTTTGTAAAGTACAAAGCAGTTTTGCGTGTTATTTGATCTCTACATAATAACTCCAGGAAGGTGTAGGACAGGCATATCAAGGCAGATATTTCATCTAGGAAAGCCCAAGAGACTTGCCCTAGGCTGCACTGTTTCCTAGCAAATAGCAAGGCTTCTACTTAAACCAAGCACCTCTGACCTCAAAGTCTATGCTCTTCATCTCACAGCACAATCAGCATCTCTCACACATCATGTTCCTGCCATGGTATCTTTGATTTTCCTTGTTTGGAAGATTTTGTCTGAGAATTGGTTGTTATTACATGATTTTGAATAAGCTACAGGTCACTGTGCTCTCTGTTACTTCACTGACAGTAATTGTAAAATGTCTGGTGCCATAGTGGCTTTTAAAAGATATCATTAGCCCTATCATTCAAAAATAGGGAAATAAAAGGATTTTTCTGCTTCATACATATATGAGAAGCAGAAGACAGTCTCCTTGCCAAATGTAAATCTAATTAGAAATAACTACAGCTCAAATTTAATGAGTAATAAATTTTCCTTTAATTGATCTGGTTTTTGTTTATAAATGTTAAAACATACCACATGACTATTTTCTGCTAAGCTAGTAAGGACTTAGAAATTCTGCTTTCTTTCTGGGCTAATATAGACTGACATATTATAATTGATGTTTTTAGCCAGTCATCTGAAACAGGTGATGTTGTTTTCATTCATTCATCTCCAAGTCTTTGACTTCCTCTTTTTGGAACCCAAATTCCTCTCACACTACATTCAACCAAAAAAAAAAAAAAAAAAAAAAAAAAAGTAAAGATTTAGGTATATTTAAGTAATCAAGTATATGAGATTTTGTGTCTACCTGGTGTCATTAATTTTTACATCAGTAATAATCAAATATATTTGTATTCTGGAAATTGTATATAATAAATTCCTGTTAAGGATAAACAAGCATTAAGTTTAAAAAAGAATCCTCTAAAGTGTCTTATTTTTATCTGTCTATGCTTACTGTGTCTATGTGTAAGTTGGGGAGATGAGAGAGGTGAAAGTTTTTTTTGAGTGATGCTGATAGAGAAATGTGAAGAAGACTCATTTAGCCAGATTAAAGTCTACCCGTAGACTGAATTAATTTTCTGAAATGTCCATGTGCATAGTTCTAATTACTTCTCCAAGTTTTTTTCAAACCAGTGTAGGTCCATTTACTCCTAAACGAAGCAGTATTGTGTTTAGGAAGATGGTTATGTGTAATGGAATGTGCAGTTGTACAGGTTTGTACTAATTAAAGAGAAAAAATCATGAATTCATTAGGAAGTATTTGTAAGACAGGCAGGATTTCCCACCCATGTTCTGATGACTTTGAGAGAAGCAGAGTCTGTTTCTATATGGCAATAAAGTCACCCTCCAGCTGGTTGATTTTCTTTGTTATTTTATATAGCCTGTAGGAGACTTTCCACATGAGAAAGGCTCATCTGATGAAAATACTCATCAAAGTATTTACATTTTTAATAACTTGCTGAAAAATTATCAAAATTAAACTCAAAGGCAATGACACAACTTCTGAAATACCATCAACCATACGAAATCTCCCTAAAAAGAAAAGCCCAGGAACAGATGGCTTTACGTCAGAATTCTACCACACCTTTAAAGAGGAACTGATACCTATATTATTCAACCCGATCCAAAATGTAGAAAAAGAAGGAATCCCAACATGTTCTATGAAGCAAACATCACCCTGATCCCCAAACCAGGAAAAGACCCAACAAGAAAAGAAAATTATAACCCAATATCACTAATGAATATATATGCAAAAATATTCAATAAGATCGTAACAAACAGAATCCAGCAACATATCAAACAAATAATACATCATGACCAAGTTGGTTTTACCCCAGGGTCTCAAGGCTGGTTCAATATCTGTAAATCTATAAATATAATTCAGCACATAAACAAATTAAAAAACAAAGACCATATGATTCTCTCAATTGATGCAGAAAAAGCTTTTGATAATATCCAGCATCCCTTCATGATCAGAACACTTAAGAAAATTGGTATAGAAG
>CAUYPK010002034.1:0-73212 GCA_963574355.1 Loris lydekkerianus | reverse complement strand
AACATACCATGCTCATGGATGGGAAGAATCAATATTGTTAAAATGTCTATACTTCCCAAAGCAATCTACCTATTCAATGCCATTCCTATCAAAATACCCACATCATTCTATCAAGATTAGGAAAAAATGATTCTGCGTTTTTTATGGAACCAGAAAAAAACCCATAAGTCAGTTTTTAGTAATAAAAATAAAGCTGTGGGCATCAGCGTACCAGATTTTAGGCTGTACTACAAAGCCATAGTGGTCAAGACAGCATTTTACTGGCACAAAAATAGAGACATAGACACTTAGAATTGAATTGAAAACCAAGAAACAAAACTAACATCTTACAACCATCTAATCTTTGATAAACCAAACAAGAACATGCCTTGGGGGAAAGACTCCCTATTCAATAAATGTTGTTGGGGGAACTGGATGTCTACATGTAAAAGACTAAAACTGGACCCACACCTTTCCCCACTCACAAAAATTGATTCAAGATGGATAAAGGACTTAAATTTAAGGCATGAAACAATAAAAATCCTCAAAGAAAGCATAGGAAAAACACCGGAAGATATTGGCCTGGAGAAAGACTTCACGAGGAAGACTGCCATGGCAATTGCAACACCACCAAAAATAAACAAATGGGACTTCATTAAACTGAAAAGCTTCTGTACAGCTAAGGAGACAACAACCAAAGCAAAGAGACAACCTACACAATGGGAAACTATATTTGCATATTTTGAATCAGACAAAAGCTTGACAACTAGGCTCTCTAGAGAACTCAAATTAATTCACATGAAAAAAGCCAACAATCCCATATATCAATGGGCAAGAGACATGAATAGGACCTTCTCTAAAGAAAACAGATGAATGGCTAACAAACATATGGAAAAATGTTCATCATCTCTATATATTAGAGAAATGCAAATCAAAACAACCCTGAGATACCATCTAACCCCAATGAGAATGGCCCACATCACAAAATCTCAAAACTGCAGATGCTGGCGTGGATGTGGAGAGAAGGGAACACTTTTACACTGCTGGTGGGACTGCAAACTAGTGCAACTTTTCTGGAAGGAAGTATGGAGAAAGCTCAAGGAACTCAAATTAGACCTCCCATTTGATCCTGCAATCCCATTGCTGGGCATCTACCCAGAAGGAAAAAAATCCTTTTATCATAAGGACACTTGTACTAGACTGTTTATTGCAGCTCAATTTACAATCGCCAAAATGTGGTAACAGCCTAAATGCCCACCAACCCAGGAATGGATTAACAAGCTGTGGTATATGTATACCATGGAATACTATTCAGCTATTAAAAAAAATGGAGACTTTACATCCTTCGTATTAACCTGGATAGAAATGGAAGACATTATTCTTAGTAAAGCATCACAAGAATGGAGAAGCATGAATCCTGTGTACTCAATTTTGATATGAGGACAATTAATGACAAATAATGACAAGGTCATGGTGGGGGTGGAGGAAGGGGAGAGCAGAGAGAGAAAGAAGGAGGGAGGGGTGGGGGAAAGGAAGAGCAGAAAGAGAGATGGAGGGAGGGAGTGGGGCCTTGGTGTGTGCCACACCTTTTGGGGGCAAGACACAATTGCAAGAGAGACTTTACCTAACAGATGCCATCAGTGTAACCTGGCTTATTGTACCCTCAATGAATCCGCAACAATAAAAAAAAATATATGATTTTAGACCATGAAAAAAAAAATTATTTTAGACCATGAAAAAAAAAAAAAAAAACAAAACACCCAGCCAGGCAGATGTCTCACTAGCAAGGTCCTGGACGGACGTCTGTCTGCCTGAGCAGCCTTTGCCTGGTCCTGTCACTCCCTGTAATGCCCATGCTTTGGTCAGAGTTCTGACAGAGTGGTTTTCATGAAGTCTGTGATTCCACACGTCTGTCTCTGGCCACTGCTCAGCGTCACCTGCCCTCTCTCTGTGCACTGCTTCTGCTGTTCTGGTTGAGTAGACAAATTGTTCTTGATGGGCAAGTGATTTTTATTGCACTCAGAAATGGTTCTGAACTCTAGTGCTACTTAGAATCAGTCTTCTTCTGCTTATAAGAGTCGTGAGGGTGCCTGTATCCCTCAGCTTGTCCACTGACATCAATCAATCCAATAATCATGGTAATATAAATAGCATTATTTTGCACCTATATGATGGTCCCTCCTTTTTGGAGTTTTTTTTTTTTTTAACTATCTTGTGAGAAGTAGCTAAGTGAGTATTATTAATCAAACATAAAACATGGAAAATGAGGTGCAAAGAGAAAGAATGACTTGGCTCCAGTCCTCTGACATCCAAAGTGGTGTGTGTGTATTCAAGGCAGTGGGGTAAGAAGACCCATGGGGTGATAGGGAGAAAATACTAGAACTGCCTTATCTCTATGTTTAATCTAAAATTAGGAAAACATTGAGCTTTGCTAATATTTGACAAGTCAAAAGTCTGTGTATATCATTTATGAATAAATGAATGTCACGTATATTTAAAAATCTTTTACTGATTGGAGGTATATTTGTTTGATGAAGCAATTGTTCTTTTCAGCCAAGACTGATGGTTTAAGCTTTAATTCAGGTTGATATTTATGTGTGAACATGTGGACACAAATTGGTTGGTGATAATGAGATTACTGAATTAGTTTAGTTTAATTTACCGTCTATGATGACAGTGACTAATTGTCAACAGTGACTAATGCACAAAGCACACAGAAGCTGAGACAGAAGGACTAAGTTTTGAAAAATTAAAATAACAAGTTTGTGAGGTAGGGTAGAGTCGGCTGAGTTCCCTGCCCTTGACTCCTGGTTTGTATCTGCCACTTAATGTGGATGAAGAGGGCAGCTGTCCCTGACCTGGGGCCCAGGCAGACAGAGTGCGGCCATAGTGGCACAGAACAGAGATACACCATCCAGTATACCACCAGGTCATCATGTACACTTCTCCTTAGCAAAGTAATTCATTGTAATTTATTGAGCAGTTCCCCTGTACTTTTTTTTTTTTTTTTTTTTTTTGAGATACCTAGTAGAGTTTTTTATATTTTTATCTGCAAAATACTGCTCCATGGAGTGCTTTATAGGCTTTGGAGAGCCAGAAAAGGTACCAAGGGACCCATTTTGGCTCTGCAGGTCTCAGGCTCTGCCTAAATATCTGCCTCTACTTCCCCATTTCCCATCACTTGACCAAAATACAGAAGCTTCTCCTTCAATCTCAGACCTGTGCCCCTCAGGGACTAAGTACCTAAGTAGTTCCCTATTCAGGGACTTTTAACTACTCCATGTCTCATTTTCTTATTTATAAAATGGGGAATAAAAATAGTACTTACCTTACAGGGTTGTCATGAGGATGAAGTTAATCATGTATTTAAATTTCCTAGAAGAGTGCCTTCCGCATAATCAGTGGTCAAAAAGTGTTATCTAATGTTGCTGCTATCGACCTGACTGATAAAAATACAGACCCTATGCTTCCAGGCTTCCTAACTCTTCCATCTCTCTGGTGAGGAGACCTCTTCTAAGATAGGCACCTGGACTACTTTGAGTCTGAGCTCTTCAGATCCTGAGGTTTTCCATTGCTGCCCACCACATGAAGAACATGCAATGTTCATCTTTCTGAGGATCCCTAGGATTCATTCAAAAAGTTCCATGAGTCACCAGGCTCCCAGGACAAACCAATTTCCTAGGGCAGGGAGTTCTCAAAGGTTCGTCCCTAATAGGCACCTCCACTGGACTTTGTAGAAATTGAATCACACCAAATTGCAGGATAATTTTGGTATTGTTTTTATCAAAGATTTAGATCCTTATTTAAAACATCATGGATATATTATCTGTCTGCAAAGGCATCTCGAGTCAAGTGTGGTTGCATTTGGTTATAAAGCAGTAAGCAGAAAAAGACAATTGGTTTCTGGAAGTGTTTGCTTTTATTTTAAAAAATATACATATGTACTGAAAACTAAGGAAAATAAGTGCCTCAGACGAAAGTTACCTAAATTTCACTGAAGCATTTGACAAATTTACACTGACAACTTCAGTCTGTATGTGGATAAGATGGGAAAAATATGAGCTGGATGGCACTGCAATTAGGTAGGATTAGAACTGGATGAATAATTATGCCCAAGGGAAGGCTCCCAGTAACATGCCACAGGGCTTTGTCCCCAGCTTTATTTTGTTGAAAAATTTTAGCAGTGATTCGCTATAGCCAGGGCATGATGGAATTGGGATCCAAAGAGGTCTTGACAGGCTGGAACAATTAGCCTGAATCCAACTAGATGAGATTTAGCAGAAACAATTGTAAGGTCCAGCACTTGCATCCCAACAATCAACTAAACAAAAACAGGAGGAGCAGAGTGTGGCAAAAGCAGGGCTCCTTTTCAGCATAGGCACAGCAGATAGGCATGAGCTTTGATGCGGACCCAGGGGATGAGGGCACTGTCAACATGTAAATTTCACTTCCAGGCCACGCTGTTAGTGTTATTGTAGCAAAAGAGAAGTAATTAGCCTCATACGTTTTTGCTGATTAGACTACAGATGGAGTGTGGGGTTCAGTTCTGGTCTCCTGAGCGAGAGATCCCATGGAGGATGAAACCAGGATCCCGGCAGGACCCTGGATCATGTTCTTTAATGAATCGTAGATGGGATTGAGAATACTTGCTTTGCAGAAATTGAGTGGGAAGACATAATAGTTGTCTTCAAATGTTTAGGTTGCCACTCGATGTTTGAAGGGTTGTCATGTGGAAGAAGTATTGTTTCTGGGGTAGTCCTCAAGATGACAACAAGGACTAATGAGTAACCACGCCTGTGAAGCCAGAGTTTGCTTTAAAGTAAAGAGTTCTGTTATTACTAAAGCTTCCGGTGGTCAACAGACAGATTGGGCTGTGGTCAGAACAGACAGTAGAGCTAGTAGTTAAGAATTGAGACTACTAGCCGTGATTTAAGGAAATGTTGATTTAAAGGTGGTCTGTGTTTTTTTTATAGATTCCAGATGTATAGATGACCATGAAAATGCTTGTGCCGAGTGTAAAGCAACCATAGAAAAATATAGAATTTTACATAGAAAAATGGCCCCAGAACCATATAAAAACAGGGCCCAGATTTTTTTTTTTTTTCCAAAGATGAATTTGAGATCAGCTTAAATACCTGAGCAAGTACTCCCTGGAAGGCTAAAAGTCCTTAATCACAGAACATGAAAGAAAAGGCCTAGAGGTAGAAGATTTGATGTCAGAATTTTAAGACTATCTCTTTGTTAAAATAATACAGTTATTTCAAAACACACAATTTTCAGTGGGGTTATATCATCATAGCTTGTCAGGGTGAGCTGGCTACCAATCTCTTCCCCACCTAACTGGATCAATTGCCCAATCTAATAGAGTTGTTTAGAATTGTCCATCTGGCTAACAAAGAGTACCTGCCAGAAACCATTAGTTTTGTATTACCTAATGAATTTTGAGTAATTTGCTACTCAAAAAGTTCAATTGCACCTTAAAGGGTCATAGAATTTTCAGAGATTAAAAACAAATCTTTTTTTTTTTTTTTTTTTTTTTTTTTCTTATTTGCTGTTAGAAGGCGGCCTGTGTCTAGTTCATTCTTAAAAGTTACATGGGTTGAGTATCACTTGTCTGAAATGCCCAGGACCAGAAGTGTTTTGGATTTCAGATTTTTTTTTTTTTTTTTTAGTTTGGAATATTTGCATTATACTTGCCAATTGAACATCCCTAATTCAAAAATCCAAACTGTGAGATGCCTCAGTGAACATTTCCTTTGAACATCATGATGGTCCCCTAAAAGTTTCAGATTTTGGAGCGTGTTAGATTTCAGATTTGGGGATTAAAGATGCTCAACTCATACAATGTAGTTCATATTTACATTCATGTACACTATTCCAGTAGGCTTTTTTGGCTGCCAGTAGATAAAATGATACGGCTTTATTAACTTTCACGATGAATCTGGAGCTAAGATGGTCTCCTGGCTGGTTAATTCAGCTATTCAAGATGCCAGCACTCTCAGTCAGCAGCTCTGCAGCTCTCCTGGTTCCCTGCATAAAGGCAAGGTAGCTGCCACAGATCTCATCTTCACAGGACACTATTCAGAGCCAAATGTGTTCCCTGGAAAGGAAAACTTTCCCTAGTGACTTGTAATTCCTTTCCCTTACATTGCTCTATATGTCGTGCCATGGCATGGGTTTTTCAATGTTGGAATTGACTACTTAATGCAATTTGAGAGAGAGGGTCCTAAAATATTTCATTTAAAAATTAACATAACATGATTTTGGTGTACAGCTCTATGAATTTTAACCCATGTAGTTTCATGTATATGTATGTGACAACACATGCAGCATATAGAACAGCTTGATCATGCCAAAAAATCATCTCATGCTCACTCTTTGGGCCTGAGTTCATGAGAGATATTGAGCTCTAGGTTTTTTGTTTGTTTGTTTCATTTTCTTGTGATGGCTTTGGTTTTAGTATCAGGGTAATGTCAGCCTCATCAAATAAACTGAGACGTGTTCCTTCCTCTGTTGTATTCTCGAAGACATTGTGTAGAACTGGCATTATTTATTTACCAATAAAGAAAAAAAATGTAATATTTGGTAGAATTTGCCAGTGAGGCCATTTGGACCTCCAGATTTCTTTTTTGGAAAGTCTTTAACAATGAATGCAGTTTCTTTAATAGACTTTCACCTTTGGTGAGTTTTGTGTTACCCAAGGAATCAGTCTATTTCCTTTGTCATTCTTTCTAGTGGTTTAGGTATTATATCAACCTATATCGAAAATCCCATTAGACACTATAATTTTTGTTTTCAATCATCAAACATTTTTTTAAGGAACAAAACAGTACTGAGAATAATCCATTATATTTACCCAGATGTTTACCATTCCTAATGTTCTAACTTCCCTTCTGGTGTCATTTTCTTTATCTCTGAAAAAATCCTTTAAAATTGTGGAGCAAATCTGCTGACAGTGAATTTCTGTGCTTCATCTGATTTTGAATTCATTCCTGAAGGATATTTTCACTGGGTATAGAATTCTCAGTTGACAGTTCATATCTCTTGGCCCTTTAAACATGCCGTTCCACTTCCTTTTGGCTTTGAAGTTTTATACAGTCATTTGAATCATTGCTTTCCTATTGTTAAAGTATCTTTTACTCTGATTTCTAGATATTTTTCTGTGTCTTTATTCTTCATCAATTTGATTATGATTTGTCTGGGTGTGTATTTCTTTAGATTTGTCTTGTTTGGGGCTCATTGAGATTTTGGAATTTATTGGTTTCTTTCTGTTAACAAATTTGGGAAGTTTTCAGTTGTTATTTCTTTCAGTATTTTTTTTTTCTCTACAGACTTACACATCCCTTTTCATGAGTTTGATTGTATGAACATCAATTGCAGGATAGGAGAAAGACTAATAATTTTTATTGCACTGTCTTCAACTTCACTAACTCTGCTATCAGCTCTATTACATAATTGAGCCCATCTTAGAGTCTCTTTGTTGCTATTTTTTGAAGTTCTAAAATTTTCATTGTTTACTTGTTTATATCATTTGTTCTTTTGCTGAGATTTTCTCTCTTTCCCTTCTTAAGAGAATTTTTACTTGCTTCAGTATTACTATAATTGTTTCATTAATATCTTTTTTGGATAATCCAAATGCTTGTATTTTCAGCACCTGCTGATTGTGTTTTCTTATGCATGTTGAAATTTTCCTGGTTCTTCACATGCTGATTAATTTTATATTATACTCTGGACATTTTAAATGTGATGTTTTGAGACCCTGGGCCTCCTTAAATGTCGTGGAGAATGTTGATGTTTTTGTTCAAGCAGGAAAATTGATTTGGTTGGGTGTAGGCTGGAAATTCTTTCTTTCTTTGTGTTGTGTTCCAGTATCTGTTCAGTGTTCAAAGCCTTCACAATGCTATTTGCATCTGTTCTGCTTGTGCATTACCCACCAGCCACTCTGGGAGCTTCATAGTGCTGGCTTTGTCCTATTTTCTAGTTCTCAGAGTCTGTGGCATACTGTTTCGGGTTGGACCGATGCATATGCAGCTTGCAGGTGAGCCCAGGATTGGATAAATAAAAAATTATGGGGTTGCTTTGCCAAGCCCTTCACTGTCCAACATTTTCCAGTTCCCTGGGGCTCTCCCTGTCGTTCCTGTAGCCAGCAAACTAAGGCTTTATTTGGCCTGCTGCGCTGTGTACTTTCCATGGCTGTACCATGTTCCTGACCCAAGCAGTGAGAGAATAGGGAGAGGAAAAAGCATCAGCAGGTTTTCCCTTCTTGAGACAATGCCTCCTCTCATCAGAGGGTAAGGTTTTTTTCCTTCAGAGTTTTTGGGCACCTGCAAGTTACCATGGGTTCAGGGATGGAGAAGGGAAAAACCATCATGTATTTCCCCACTTTCTCTGAACATCAGCTGATCCTTTTCCAATACTGTAAGCCAGTACTGGAAGCTTCTAAAGCCTGCACCATCTTCACCAGTGCCCACTGCCAGCGCTTATGCTACATGCATATATTCCATCTCGCGTGGGGGGGCTTGATGCAAAAATATAGTAAACACTGTGCTGGTTTAGTGATACTTCAAATTTGAGTCTTCTTCCCCAAGACACTGCTACTATTTCTCAGAATCCTCAAATAGCTGCAAGTTTCATAGCTACATTCAGTGGGAGAAGCAGAATGGAGTGTTGTTCTATCTACCCATATCCAGAAACTCTTGGAAATTTTTCATAGTTTTCTTCACCCTAAGTGGCTGATTGAATGTTCTATCATAAACAAGGTCACTATGTCTGAGTTATAGAGAATTGTGGGGGTGGGGAGGTTTATAAAATATTAAGTGAGTACCCCAAGGACTCACCAGCTATCTGGGGATATCAACCGTCGTTAGTCTTTCACTGTCACTCACTGTGAACATCTGAGTTCGTAACTGACAATCATTCTCAACCTCAGTAGCTAAGGTCTGAAATTCATCATAGTTCAATTTCTTTTTGGAAATAGTGTGCTTATAATAATACGATTTCCCAGCAAACTAATTTCCAAATAGTTTCCTTTAAATTTAGTTTAAAGTACTAACTTATTGGCTTTTTCTTTCAGGGAGCTTTTGCCAAGGCAAGAATCAGGGCAGGAGCTTCCTAAGTGCTGGGGACATCAGGCTTTGGTTCAATCTGTCAATATTTCCTCGCCATGTGTTATTGAAGAAATCTTCATCCCTGATACAGTGACTTTAAGCATTCCTTTTACACACTATCCCTACAATAGCATTGCTAAAGAAGAGGCAGGTGAGAGTGAGGAGGAAGTAATTCTTCTGACCTACTTTAGGAGTTCTAAATCTTGGAAAGAGATAAATAGAGACTGACCCTGAAGACCACAGATTGGATGTCATTCCTAAGAGTGGTTTGTTTATTTTCTTTGATAAACATTTTTTTAAAGACTATTTAAGAGAAATAAATTCTGTATATCTCTTATGAACCCTGGGATTTTTCAACTATTTAATCCACTTCTAACGTTTTAGTTTAAAAAATATGAATTAAAATGGATATTCACAATTTAGGAAGCATCCCGTTTGGGTTTACGTCCAAATTTAAAACCTTAAATCTTCAGTGAAATGGAAACCTGTCAAAATGATTACACTTCCCCCGTTGACAGCTAGGTTTTAAAGCCAGATAGAGTTGCTTAGTTTTGACTTTTTTTTTTTTTAATTTAGAATGCCATGGCCACTTTTTCACATCACTGTCCCTTTGTATTTCATTGTATCTAAGAGTGCCAAAGGCCTGGATCTGTGTGGGGCAAAGGCGTATTTTTCATAGGGAATTTTGTGAAGTTATTTTTCTCTGCTATTTCAGTTCATAAATTACCATTTTCCAAGTCTTGAGCCTTAGGCCCTCTGCCCAGTGTGTAGACATAGTGGTCCAGAGACACCCATGAGTATCTTCTAAAATTCCAGGTTGTTTCGGCCTTCATCAGCCCTAGTAGCTACTACACAATGTTTACTGCTATCGGGCTGCAGTGACTCACACCTATAATCCTAGCATGATGGGAGACTGGGGAAGAAGAATGCTTGAGAACAGGAGTTTGAGGCCAGCTTGGGCAGCAGCATAGTGAGACTCCATCTTTACAAAAAATTACCTGGGGTTGGTGGCACACGCCTGAAGTCCCAGCTACTTGGGAGGCTGAGGCAGAAGGATTGCTTGAGCCCAGGAGTTTGAGGCTACAGTGAGCGATGTTGATGCCACTGGACTCTATCCCAGGCAACAGAGCACGACCTTGTCTCAAAATAAATAAATAAATAAATAAATAAAAATTCACTCTTACTTTGTACTCAAGCAAGTTAATTTCTGGGAATGAAACAGTAGAGCTTATTATCATCTAGGGTCCCATTTGGGTGATACTTGTATCATGTAATACTTGTCTCATGTATAGGTATAATATTGTGTGTGAGTTTTTTTTCCCTTAATATGTGGTTTGGCCCCAGAACAACAATCTTCTATAAAATTCTAATTTTGCATAAAATGATCTGCCTGGTGGTTGTATAACATTCTATATAATGAGAGTTGGTGCCAAGTGACATCTTACTTCTGTACAACTTGGAAAGCTGTGGTATGTGTTTTGCAGAGGAAGTCATCAAGTTTCAGCTGCACCCTTGGCTCAACAGAACCATTTCCTCTCAAAAGCTATTTCATGTGGACACTTGAAAGCATTGAAAAGAGAGATAACTTACTACTTTATTATAGACATATTACATGCTGCTGCAGAAACTATAAAACCGTCTAAAAACAGGGGACCGATTGAGAAAACTATGGCTTTCTATAAGATGTTAGATTGTGGGAAGGAATCCTCATGACCCCCAACAGGAGCCGGCCATTTGGGGAGGACATCTAGTTAGGAGAAACAGGCCAGATCACAGGCCATGATCACAGCAGACCTCCACTGCCCCAATACTCCTGGAAGGCTTTGAGGCCAGGGTTCCTGGGAAACAGCAGAATAGTAACTTTCACCCCAGCCCCAGCTTGTGCCAAAGATTAGCCCCTGGTATGAAGGTCAGATCCTCTGGAGAAGGCAGTGATTCCAAAAATAGCTCCTGGTGCATAGATCAGTCTCTCTGCAGAAGAGAATAACTCCCTAGCAGCCCTCTTCCAACCACACTGATAAAGTTAAAAGCCTCTTGGAGCTGTGTGACAGGGAGCTGACTTTTGGTTGGACTCCACGCTGTTCTTTCCTCCTAATAAAACTTCTTCCTGCTCCTCGGACTGGTCTGCTCCTCTTGCGGACTGCCACCCCATCTCTACCCTCAGACTTCTCAATATGACCGACTTTGTTGTGGAGAGTTTTAGTAACATGGGAAATGTCTCCAATAGAATATCAAGTAAAAAGGGGAGGAAAATAATGGTTTTATTGATTTTGTTTATTTGCTTAGAAAAAATGGGAAGAATATATACAGATGTTATCTTGGGGTCATGGACTGATTGTTAATTGCTTATTCATACTCTTTATTCTTTTTCATTTTTCACTGTTATAAAGAATATGATAAATAACACGATGCAGAGATCTTTTTCCAAATTTCTGATCACTTCCTTAGGACAGATTCCAGAAAAGGAATTTACTGAATCAAAGGAGAAGAACATTTAAAAGGAACTTTTTTTTTTTTTTTTTAAATCTCAACAGCACTGTCAAATTTGTATCCAGAAAGTCTGTGCCAATGTCTGTTCCCATCAGTATTAGGAGGAAGTCTCAGCAAATCGTGCACACTCAGTCTTCTCACTTAAACATAAAATTTTTGCTTACCGGGGATCTGGGAAATGCTAGCTCTCATTACTGCTTTAATTTGCATTTTTTTTCATATTATTGAAGTTGAACATTTTCCACATGCTTAACATTTGTGTTTTTCCTTTGTGAATTGTCTTTTAATCTTTAACTTTTGATGAATTCCTTTGTATCGGAAGAGGGATCTCCTTTTGCCACATTCCCGGCGTAGAGTTTTCCTAGATTAGTTGCTCATGTTTCTTGGCATGAAGGCTATGTTATTAAGTCTATGAATTTTTCCTTTTTTGTTATTCTTGTATTGATTTTAAGCTTAGAAAAGCTGTCCTCAGCTTTTACCTTTTACCTATGTATTTCTCAAATTGGTGTCATCTAATTTATGTTTTAGAGTAAAAATGTGAAGTGAGGAACAAAATTGATTTTTCTTTTCGAAATCTTCATTTGTCTTCTCAGCACTATTTGTCAACTAAGCTGCCTTTTTTTCCCCCTTTATTTTTGCTTATTATCTGTATTTACTAGGGCTTATTTCTGAACTGCCCTCTTTTATCTATCTCATATTCATTCTTTTATTAGTACTTTTTATTGTAGTTTTATAAGAACTTAACTATTAATTACTTTTAAAGTCTTTCTTGCCTGCTCATTCTTCTGTATGACTGTAAGAATTATTGGGAAATCCTTAAAAAAAAAAATTCCATGGAGATATTTACTGGGATTGCATTAAATGTATCAATTAATCTGGGAAGAATAAACAATTTTTGCTATAATCCTTTCACCAAGAAGCATGGTATTCTTTTCTTTTTCTTTTCTTTTTTTTTTTAAGACTTTTAAAATATCTCACTAAAGTTGTTTAAGTTCCTTCATATGGGTCCTAAATAGAATTTTTAAGTTTATTCTGGGTTGTTTTGTTCCTTTATTTGCAATGATAAATTAGATACTTTTCTTTCTTTGCACGGGGGTCATTTTTTCTATTATTTATTTAGTTACTGTTGGTTAATTACTACTGATTTTGTGGTTGAACCATGAACCCTGGAATCAGACTGTAGACATTCAGACCCCACCTGGACCCAGGTCTGGCAATCACAAATGAGGCATCATCTCCCCTACGTTCTACTTCCTGATTTAAGACATGAAATTGTTGGGATGCAAGTTTTGTTGTTTTTTTTTTTTTTTTTTTGAGTGAATACTCACTCTGTTGCCGTGGGTAGAGTGCTGTGATATCATAGCTCACAGCAACCTTAAAGTCTTGGGCTTAAGCAATCCTCTTGCTTCGGCCTCCTGAGTATCTGGAACCGCCACAATGCCTGGCTAGCTTTCTATTTTTAGTAGAGATAGGGTCTCACTCTTGCTCAGGCTGGTCTCCAACTCCTGAGCTCAAGCAATCCGCCCACTTGAGCCTCCCAGAGTGTTAGGATTATAGGTGTGAGCTCCAGTACTTCAACTGTTGGTGTGTATTGAGGATTAAATGAGTTAATTCATGTAATTCTAAACACAATGCCTGGCAGATAGAAAAGGCTCAATGAGTGTTGGCTGTCGTGCATAGCATGTGTCCCTCCATCTGTTCTTTTTGTCCCCAGTTTTAGAATTCCTCCCTTTCCAGGTTAGAGCTCCGGGGTTTTAGCCTCCAGGTCTCTTTTTGTTTTTCTTGTGTGTATGTGTGTGTGGTGGCCTGGAGCCACTATTTCAGCATGTCTATGAATTTGCCTATTTAAAACCCACGTGTTTAGTTTCTGAGAATCTCTGGTGTACTGTAATTCCCCCCTTTGCCAGTGCATATTCCACCCCGCCCCCCCCCCCCCCCCTTCTTACCTGGTCTTCTTCCTTCTGCCGTAGATGGCGGAGCTCAGTTTGATCATCCCTGTCTCTCGTCACTGTTTGCCCTGAAATGAGTTGCCATTTCTTTGCCTGCCTGTGGTTTTGTATTCTTCTCTCTCACGTCAGGGCAAAGGCAAACCAATAGGTTGAGGGATTTCCATGTTATGGCTGACTGTGAACAAGGGTGTTTCCTCCCCTGAGGTCAGAGAGGAGGTCCCCCTCTGATGTCCCTGGAGCAGGGAGACACCAGCCACAGAGCAGATTTTCCCCAGGTAGTCTGGAGTCAGTAAGCTCAAGGCCACATGCCCCAAACCCTCATCATCCCCCACCGAGCCTGCTGGAGTGAACAGGTGTGGCCCTTTCTTGGGGTAACCTCCCAGAGAGGCAGGCTCCCTGCCAGCCCTCTCCACCAGCTCTCTCCCTTCTCTCTGGAGATCTGCCTGCCCTGGTGGGTGTCTACTCCAGAGGGGAATTGCCTGGAGTCTGGGCAGGGACAGCAGGTTGGGAATACCTGCTGTTGCATGCTCAAAATCCCTTTTCATTTCGGTTCAATTTTCTAAATGGTTATTGCTGCCACATAAGAAAACTACTGATTTTTAAAATGTTTTTCTGGTACCTAGCCGCTATTACTTAATTCCTAGAATTACAATTAAGTCATTTTTTTTTCCGGATGATAGTCACACTGTCCTCAGAATAGTGATAATCTTATCTTCTGCATTCCTGTAGTGATCTTTCTTACTTGTGTTTCAAATCATGATATTGGCAAGAACACTGAGAACAACATTGATTAAAAATGATAGCAAGCATCCTTGGGATGTTGCTTATTTTCATGGCAATTCCTCCCGTGTGCGAGAATATATGCTGTTGTCTTGAGATAGATCACTCTTAACTTTGCCAAGGAGTACTCTTTTCAGTTTTAAAAAGTCCTGCAGAAATCTTATACAGGGTGTCCATAAAGTTTGCAATTTTAAATTGCACATAAATTTAAGGTTCGCAATTTAAAATAGACAATTATTTTTAATTGCACACAACTTTATGAGCACCCTGTATTTTACCTAGTTCCTTTGCAACATCCATAGAAATCATCATTTTTTTGTTGTTTCTATTAATTTGTTATTATATATTAGTTGATTTTTCTTATATTAAGTTGTATCCAAGTTCTGGAATGATCTGTGCTTGGCCATGGTAGACTATGTTTTTAGTAGATTTTAAATTACATTTTTCAATTCTGGCATTAGGAATTTTGCATGTGAGATCTGTCTGTTGTTTTCCTTCTGTGTATTTTGGTAGCACAGTGATATTGACTTTCCTTTTTTTCACTCTGCAACAATTTATATAATTTGAGAAGTTTTTGAAGTATTTTTAAATTTTTTAAATCGTATTACATTATTGTTCTAACCATGCTTTTCCCTCCCTCCTTTTTTTGCCTTCCCTCCCTTTCATTTTAGAGATGAAGTGTCACTGTGTCACCAGGCTTTCACCAGGCTGGAGTACAGTGATGTCATTGTAGTTCACTGCAGCCTCGAACTCCTGGCCTCAAGTGATCCTCCTGCCTCAGCCTCCAAAGTGCTGGGATTATAGGCATGAGCAACCATGCTTGGCCTGTTTTTCTATCTTTTGTTAAATCAATGCTTACAAATCTTTTTTTAAATATGATCACTAGTTTCCCACAAATTTAAAAATGTGTTAGCTTTAGTTATACAAAGTACGGAATTTCATAATTTTTATCTCTTCTATAAGCTTTTGAGAGTTGTAATTTTATTTCTGGATTAGATTTGCCAGTCATTCATATATTTTATCAAATATTCTCTCTTTATGATACAATTGGTACCGTTAATTGTCTATTTCCTAAATAACTTATTCTGCCCTTAACCTAATTAAATCATTAACCCTACTACCTTTGGTCTCCCTTTCTGATGTGCCTCCCTTTCAACCTCCAGTAGTAGGCACAACCCTGGCATACAACTCAGGTGGAAGTTCCAGCATCAGCCAGAAAGGCCATTAGTGAGAACCACAGGCTCCAGTGTCTTTCTGGGGAGTGCTGTTAAGCAGGACAAAGTAGGAATTTGGTGTGCAATATGTGTTGGGAGTTGACATCTTTTTTTTTTTTTTTTTTTTTTTGAGACAGAGTCTCACTTTGTTGCCCCTGGTAGAGTGCTGCAGCATCATAGCTTGCAGCAATCTCAAACTCTTGGGCTCAAGACAGCCTCTTGCCTCAGCATGTGCCACAACGCCTGGCTAGCTTTTCCTATTTTTAAAAGAGACAGGGTCTTGCTCTTGCTCAGGTTGGTCTTGAACTCCTGAGCTCAAGCTTTGGTTAATACCTAGATATTTGAGTTATATAATGTTTCACTGTCATTTTTAAAAATTGTTTATCTTACACCTATTTTCTTTATTGATCAAAAGAGTATTCTCAATTTCAGAGTGATTTGGGGATGTCTGTTTACTATTAAATTCTAGTTTCTTTGGGCTTAAGTAGGAATATGCAGCCTGCTTATTTCAGCTTTGGAAAATTAGCTGACATTTTCTGTGTGACCTAGTCTATAATCCTGTACTTATAAATGTTTCATGAATGTCTTAAGAAGCGTAGTCTTCATTTGCTACAGCATTCAGTACATGGCTAATAATTTAGTCATTATAGCTGTATTGCTTAAATTATCACCTTGAAAGATAACATGGCTTAATAGAAAAAGCAAATGTTTTTAGAGTCAGGGTCAACTGGGTGCCCATCTGCATTTTGTTACGATTAGTGCACTACCTTATATAAGTTGCCTAATAACCTTCCTTATGCCCTAGTGAAATGGGGGCATCAATTGTTGTTATGAGAAGTAAAGTACCTTAGCAATGTGCCTGGGTTGTAGTTCATCATAATAAATGAAAACTATTGTTGATTTTGTGCCTCCTTGATTGGCTGCTAACCAACAGCACATCAAAGTCTTAACTCTCTTTGCTCAGAAAAACGTTGTTATTGTACCTTTGAGTATTTTCAGATACTTGCATCTTTATATTTTATGAAATTCAAGTCTCTAGTTTCCGTCTTTTCATATCTGTTATCTTTCTCTCTCATTCCTTTATTTCTTCCTAATTTTTTTCCCTCTGTTTTTATTTAGACAAACTCAGGGCTGTAGGTGATTGGTATGATTCTGTCTGGCAGGTGCTGCTGTTTAGTATGCTACTGCAAATGGTTCTTTCTGTCACATCATTTGATACTATATTTTCCAAATAGCACTAATCCCTACCTTCATAAAATTAATACACTACTATGCTATTTTAAAGTAACATCACAGAGGAGTTCAAGCTAGAAGTGTGTAAGCAAAACATTTATAGCATTCACGTTTCAGCTTTTCCAATATATATCCCATTCTTCCCGATGCCTGTGTCTTGCCCCGCCCTGTTACTTAATTACCATATCATACACAGGCTTTTCTCTACGCACGTATTTCAGCCTTGATAACACATACCCCAAAGTAGAACTTAATCAGTATTTTCCAATTTCTTTTGTATTATCTTCTTTGTTCCACTGATTGCTTGTAAGTATGCCATTTAATTTCCACCTATGTAAAAAGTTTGCTTTTCTCCTCCTGTTGATGTCTGGCTTTTTCCTTGGTGATCAGGGAAGGTAATTTTTATAACATCAGCCTTTTTTTACATTTATTGCCACCTGTTTTCTGGTCTAATATGTGGTCTAACCTGGAGAATGTTCCAGGTGGGCTTGACAGAAATGCACGTTATGCTTTGTGGAGTAATTTCTTTATATGTGTGCTATGTTTGGCTAGTTTATAGTGTTTTTCTTTTTTATTTTTTTTCAGAGGGAGACAGATTCTAACTCTGTGGCCCTGGGTAGAATGCTGTGGTGTCATCATAGCTCATAGCAAACTCAAACTCTTGGGCTCAAGCCATCCTCTTGCCTCAGCCTCCCAAGTAGCTGGAACTATAGGCATATGCCCATGCCTGGCTAGTTTTTTCTATTTTTAGTAGAGACACAGTCTTGCTCTTGTTCAATCTGATCTTGAACTCATAAGCTCAAGCAGTCCACCTGCCTGGCCTCTCAGAGTAGTAGGATTATGGGTGTGAGCCACCATACCTGTCCTATACTATTTTTCAGTGTTTTTCCATTTTTTACTGATATTCTGCCCAAATAATCTATCCATTATTGAAAGTGCAGTATTAAAATTTCTAACTTGTACTGTAGAACTCTTTATCTTTTCCATTTTTTTCAATATTTGTCTTTATATGTTTTAGGGTTCTGTTACTTGGTGCATATATGCCTATAATTGTTATAAGTTTTTGATGAATTGATTGTTTTGTCAATAAATAATGGCCTTTTTCTTTTGTAAATATTAAAATGAAAAGGATGAATAAGAATAGATATGAATGAAGCTTCCAATATTTTTTACTCCTTGGAAACCACTGTCCTAAACAATATTGAATTCCTCTGCTTTTCTGCAGGCACACCCTTGTGAGTCCTTTGTTCTCTAAACTCTGTTTTGTAAGAGAACAGTGTCCATGTTCTTCCTGTTCACTGTAGTATCCCCAGGGCCTCGCATGGTGGTTGCCACCTAATGGGTTTGGATAAATAGTGGTTGACTTGAATTTTAAGCTACAGTTCACTGCCAGTTTCATTCCAGGTAGACTCTGACTTTGCTAGGGCATTGCCAGTGTTCTTGCCTTGTCTCCTCACCAAAGCCGGGTCCTTTTTACTTCCACTTGGGGCTTCAGCCTCTTTTCACCTCACCCTGCCATGTACATACGAACTCTTGTTTGTGGAGGGCTGTTTTCATCTATCATTCCTAATACACAGCAGGTGTTTTTTTAAACTTTCTTCTCTCTCTCTGGTAGTGAATAATTTTCAGGAGTTTATTTTTTCTTTTCAGGATAATATTTTTCTTCTCTTTTAGGTCTTTTAGATGCAGTCCTCTTATTTCCTCTAGTTTTCAATACTTAACATGGAGACGCTGGGTCCCAGGGTTGGCCAACAATCCATATGTGTGAGTGTCCTTGGCCACCTTTCCTTATTACTTGGGTTTCAGAATATTGTTAGGTAGAAGTAGCAGTATCCAGTGCTGTTTCTGGTAGCTAGCAAATATTCAGGAAAAGAATGCAGGACAGAGTTTGCATTAGTTCTTTAAATCTGTTGAGAAGAATTTATGGTTATAATCATGATTTGTAAGCAGGATGTAAAAAGATGTCAACTCCCAACATATATTGCAACCCAGGTTCCTACTCTGTTCACCCTGCTTAATAGCACTCCACAGAAAGAGACTAGAGCCCGTGGTTCTCACTAATGGCCTTTCTGGCTGAAAATACTCTGCAACTTTTAGAGTAGGAGGTGGAGTTTGATGCTATTGAGACACCTTGTTCTCTGTCCTGCCTTGACAATTGTTCTTCATGTGGATCTCTGAGGGAGATGTGTGTCTAAGAGCAGTTGGGATGAGAAATAAAGTGCCCCTTTATACCTGTCTTGTGTTCCATCTCCCCACGCAGAAAAGAAGATGGGGGTAAGATGGCTTGGTTTCCTTTGAGGTGGTTCTGGATGGACATGTAGGTGAGGGACAACCCAAGGGATGGGCTTCAGCTCAGAGCATGAACTTCTAACGCATCCCAAGAGCCAACCCTGTCTGATTTGTTCTTGTTCTTCCTTGTTGGAGAGAGGAAAGAGAGGGTGACAGCATCATTGAGAGAGGCCACAGCCTCCCCCATCCCCACATTCATCCCACTACTCTTTAATTTTCTTGTCTTACTATGGTCAAGTGATACTTCCCATGTTGATACAAAGTGTGAATAAAAGCATCTTTTCTATTTTACTGTTCTCTATTATATAACATGTGGAAAATTGCTGTGTTGTTGTTCAGCCCCCTTGGGAAGCAGTTTCAGCTTCTTGGGATGCTGGGTCACTGGAGGCAATATCCTGCTCTGGGTTGCTTTTGCCGGCAGGGTGAAGATAGGGTATTTCAGAACTAGGAGAGCCTACTGAATGTAAAATTCCACAACAAGACTGTGTTAGTTTTTCCAGAATAACAGCAGAGCCATAGTGCTACATCTGAGTTAAGCTTCTCAGACCTCGGAAGACTCTACCTTGTATCATCAGCAACTGCAAGATCTGTATTAGGGACTCTGACCCTCAAGAAGCCACAGATCTATTCCTGCTGTACGTCAAAATGTTGATTTTGGCCAATTTCTGTGGTCCTCTCAGTAGCACAGGAACTTAGAGGGAGAGCGTGGGCAGAAGAGAGTTAGTTTAGTAGGCTGTCCTTAGAAAGGCTTACATGCCAAGTTGGCCCTTGGCTGGTGTCTGGTACCCAACAACATTCTGGAGAACTGGATTTTTGGAGGGTTCTTATCACTCCTAGAACTGAGATGAGTGGTTCAGTGTACCTGAACTGTTCGTGAATACAGTCTGGCTTATGGTAAGAAGCTGCTCTCCTTCCCTTAGACACACATTCTCTAAAGAACTTCCATGTAGGCAGCACTTGACATGTGTTGCCACGACTCATGGCTACAGGAGTTAGGCACATCATGCTGACTCTACTGGGAGAGGGTTCTAGAATCCTCTAGACTTTTCCTCATACCCTTGTCCCCTTGGTGACCGTGTGTTGTATTCTTTCTCTGTAATTAATTATAGCTTGGTGCAGAACCATATGCGGAGTCCTGAGAAAGCTCTTGGTGAACCATTGAACATGGTGATGAGTCTTGGGGAGTCTCTCCAATACATAACCTATTCACCCAGGCTGAGATTCCTCCAACACACAACCAGCCTGAAAGGCTGCAGTCTTCTTCAAACCCAAGTGTTGCTCCTGAGCCCCTTTTATAAAAATTCTTGTGCTGCTATCAAGACAAGCAAGGACATGGTTTTTGCTACCTCTCCCTGTCCCCACTTCCAGTTACCAGTGATACAGTGTCTCTTTCTCAGTCTTCATTCTATCTGGCTCTCTGTGGCATTAACATTACTAGAAACTATTTACCTCCCCTTTATTATCTCCCTTGATATTGGGACATTTGTGCCCTCAATTTTCCTTTCAGACTTTTCTTCCCTTTACCTTCTGCCTCTTATGGTGTGACAGGACTTCAACATGGCAGTCTATTGCCTCAATTTTAGGCTGTAAAGCTCAAGAATAATACAGTAGGTGCCTAGTTTCCCATGCTGGACCCCCACAAGCTGAGAAGGCATCAGCTCTGCCAGCACTGGCCCATTGTTCTTCTTGCCTTTGTGTGTTAGACTTCTGTGGCTGCCATGGGTGGCTTAAATAACAGAAATGTATTTTATTATACATTGAAGGCGGGAAGCCCAACATTGAAGTATTCTCAGCGTTGGTTTCTCCTGCAGCCTTTCTCCTTGGCTTGCACATACCACTTTCTCTTTGTGTCTTCACACAGACTTTTTCTTTGTGCTTGCAACCTCATGATGTTTCTTCCTCTTCTTATAAGAACACCAGTCTTATTGGATGAGGGCCCCACCCTTCTGACAATATTTAGCTTTAATTACCTCCTTAAAGGCCCTATCTCCAAATATTGCCAAATACTTATGAATTTTGGTGGGATGCCATTTAATCTAAACCACTTTATAAGGGTTTGACATTGAAAAATCAGTCAAAAGAAGTTCACTGAGAAGAGCTGAATTTTCCCTAAATTTCTTGGGATGGGGAAGGGGTGTTTCTTATTCAGTTTGAGCTAAAAGTGTTTCCTAGGAGCCATTTGTAGAGATTGGCTTATGACTGCAGGAGTATAAATTGGCTAGTGGCTGGGGTCTATGCCACATGTGAAAAGTCTAAAGGCCTGGGCTGGGCTGGAGCTGGACTGTGCCTTAGGTAGCCAAGCAGAGAAGGACAGGGCTGCCTTGAGAAGAGCTGCCTTCTCCATGACACATGGGCCAAGAGAGAAGCCAGTTTGGGATTGTCTTGAGGACCACCTAGAGGGTTAATGTCACCCCAGTGGAAGGAGACAGCACAAAAATCTCAGCGTTCTGGAGAGAAAGCGTATAGGTAGCCAAAAGGAGGTAAGGTCTAAGGCACTTTTTCCCTTACCCATACTCTTAAGCCTGTTCCAACTATGGAGTGGCCACAAACCACAGCCAGAGAATCAGGAAGGAGGCAGATAAAGAAAGTGTGGGAAAATAAAAAACAATCTCTGATCTATTCCTCTTCCCCAGTCTTGGCTTACTAGCCTGGGTCAAGCCCAAGTCAAATGAGGTGAGACATTTTCAACCAAGGGAAGTCTGTACTTCTGTGATTATTTACTTGGACTGGACTTTTTATTATTTGAAAGTTACTGGATGACTTTAGTGTCTTTGAGAGTATGAAAGTTGATCATAAGAATTGGGTCATTCTTGTCATACCCAACTAAAACAGAGTTGAGAACCCAGGGGGAAAAGCACTCCAGGAACAAAACATTGGTCCAAGAACATAATTCTCTGCAAGCCTGACTGCTGAAACTGTTGTACCCAGAAACCAATTTCATATATAGCTTCAGAGATAACTTGCTACAACTCTAGGACTAAATTTGCCTACTACGGTCACTCACCAGTTTGAGCTTACCAGCTGTCCACACCCTTACTAGTGCCAAGGAAGATTCTCAAAGAGCAATATGTAACATTTCTCCCCTACTCTCTCTCTTTAAAATAAAAACTTAGCCTCTTTGTTCTTCAGACATACCAAAGACCACCCAGTCTGTGTATATGCCTTAGAATTTTTTCTTCCCAAATAAAATGTTAAATTGAGAGATATCTCTCTACATTTTTATTTTGACTTTGGAAAGAATCAATAACAAAGCTATGGGACCCATGCAGTGCTTCACTTAAAGCCAGGGAAAAATCCTAAAACAAGGGGGGGGGGGGATTGAACAGGGAGTTGTGAGCAAGAGTTGTCTCTGCTTATATCCTATGGAATCCAGCTCATCCAAGAAGCCAGTGGTGCTCCCCATGGTATGTGCTTGGTCTCTACTCTTTCCTCCCTGACCCCCCCCCCCATCTTCCTGTGCTTCTGATGAGTTCATCCAAATGGATACAAACAACTGAATGTATTCCTTAATTTTTAGGATTGAATTATTTTCTGAACAGGTATTACATGATGTGGTTCAAAAATCAAAAAGTTTTAGAAAGAAAGATTCTGAGCAGACAATGCAGTGTGAAGCACCAGGAATCTGTCTTCCCACTTAGGCAACAGTTACGCTGGTGTAATCTGTCTGATATAATTATTTTTTTGAACTCTGGAGTCCATTGAAAGCTTGAAACTTCCAGGGTCAGGCTTAGATAGTGGTTCATTTTAGTCAATTTCAGCTTTTAGTGCAGTAGCAGCTATTTATCCTCCACCCACAATTGCCTTGCACTCCAGGCAGCTGTGCATGCATTCCAGGAGCAGCTTATGGGAACCAGATTAAATGAAAAGCACATTGCCCTCTCATTATCATGTATCTGTGTTTTGATCACTGGTGCTGATCACAGATTTGCAGACAAAGAGTAGTCATTGTTGATGGACCTACCTCCATGTTGCAAGCCTCTCCCCCTCTGGCTAAAGTGATTTTCAGGAAATTTAAATGTTTGGTGCCTTTTTTCCCCTTTCATTTTTCTCCTTTTCATTTTGGGAGCCAGACATTAGAGTCTAGGACATTCAAAATTAATTGCATATGCAAAAAAAAATTAAAAAGGAAAGGTGCAAGCTCAGAAGAGACCTGAGATGACCTTAAGTTTACATCTCAGGTTGATCACTGGCACAGAGACAACCTACATAAATAAAATGATAAACAAAAGCAAAAGTGGTATAATTAGGTCAAAACAAAACATATCAAGAACCAAATAAGGACAACAAACAATAACAAAAAACAACAAACCCTGGGGAAGGAGGAGAATTTAATTCCCAGAGTTACCACATTATTAGGTTGAAATGCTCAGTTTCAGCACCCCGCTATAAAAATGACAAGGCATAAAAACAAACAGGAAAGTATCAGCCATTCAAAGGAAAAAATAAGTCAACTTTTTTTTTTTTTTTTTTTGAGACTAAGTTTTCATTCTGTCACCCTGGGTAGAGTGCCATGGTGTCCTAGATCACAGCAACCTAAAACTCATGGCCTCAAGCAATCCTCTTGCCTCAGCCTTCCAGGTAGCTGGGACTTACGGGGGTGTGTCACAATGCCTGGCTAATTTTTCTAAAATTTTTTTTTCTTTTTTTAGTAGAGACAGGGTCTTACTCTTGCTCAGGCTAGTCTTGAACTCGTGGAGCTCAAGTCACCCTCCTGCCTCAGCCTCCCACAGTGCTAGGATTATAGGAGTGAACCACTGCACCTGGCCAATAAGTCAACTTTAATAATAAATTATTCCTGAAAAAGACCTAATGGTAAGTCTAATACACACAGGCAAAGATTAAAAGAAAGACGTAGAAAAAGTAAAGAAAGCAATCTGAGGAAAATGGAAATGCCAGTAAAGACGCAGAAAACCTAAAACAAAGCCAAAAAGAAATTTTGGAACGGAAAGTACAATAACTCAAATGAAAAAGTCATTAGAGGGTTGATAAGCAGAGTTGAGCAGGCAGAAGAATCAGTAAACTTAAAGACAGGATAAAGGAAATTAATCAAGACTGAAGAACTGAAAGAAAAAAGATTGAAGGAAAGTAAAAAGCCTAAGGGATCTGTGGGACACCATCAAGAAGACCAACACACACAGATAATATATAATTTGTGTGTGTTGGTTTAGCTTACCTGAAATTTGAAGGTAAGGTAATTTGAAATATATATTTACGTGTTTGAGAGTCCTAGATTTGAAGAGAGAGAGAAAGGGGCAGAGAGAATATTTGAAGAAATAATGGTTGAAAACTTCCTAAATTTGATGATAGACATTAATATAAACATCTAAGTGTCTTAACAAATTTCTGGTAAGATGAACTCAAAGAGGCCCACACCAAGATACATTATAATCAGACTTGCAAAAGACAATCTTGAAAGCAGAGAAAGAAGCATTTTATCACGTATGAGAGCCTCAATAAATTGTCAGCAGATTTCTCATCAGAAACTTTAGAGGCCACAAGACCATGGATAGATATATTCTAAGTGCTAAAAGAAAAGAACCTGTCAATCGAGAATTCAATACCCAGCAAAACTGTCCTTCAGGCGTGAGAGAGAAGGTATTCCCAGATAAACAAAATCTGAGGGAGTTTGTTATCCCTATAATTGCCCCATAAGAAGGGTTAAAGAGAGTCCTTCAGGGTAAAATGAAAGGACACCAGACAGACAGCAACTTGAAGCCATGTGCAGAAATAAAGATCACAATAAATGTAAATACACAGGCAATTATAAAATCTAGTATTATTGAAATGGTCATTTGTAACTCTATTTTGTTGTCTACCTTATTTAAGAGGCAAATGCATTGTTAAAATTATTAGTTTATGGTTTTGACTACATAATTTAGAAAGATGTAATTTTAGAGCATCAATAACTAAAAAGAGTGGGGATGGAGATGAAAAGGATGAAAATGTATGTTTGTACGTTATGATAGTGAAGCTGGTATAAACTCAAATTAGAGCATGTAACTTTAGTATATTAAATGTAATAACCATGATAACACCAAACAAGATACAAAATATACACTATAGGGAAAGTAAAAATGAATGTAAACTTTTCACTATAAAAAAATTGATTAAGGCTCCGTGCCTGTAGCTCAAGTGGCTAAGGCACCAGCCACATACACCTGAGTTGGCGGGTTTGAAAGCAGCCCGGGCCTGCCAAACAACAATGACGGCTGCAACCAAAAAAATAGCCGGGTGTTGTGGTGGACGCCTGTAGCCCTAGCTACTTGGGGAGTGGAAGCATGAGAATCACTTGAGCCCAGGAGTTGGAGGTTGCTGTGAGCTGTGACGTAACAGCACTCTACCCAGGGTGAAAGCTTGAGGCTCGTTCTCAAAAAAAAAAAAAAAAAAAATTGATTAAACACAAAAGAAGATGGTCATGCAGAAAATAAGGGACAAAAAGCTGCAAGGCATGTAGAAAACAAATAGAAAAATGACAGGAACACCTCCTTATCTGTCAGTCTAAGAAACAAAGGAAATTCTGACACATGTGATAACCATAAAACATTATGCCAAGTGAAATAAACCAGATGCAAAAAGAAATAGTGCATGATTCCACTTACACGAGCTACTTAGAGTAGTCACATTCAGAGACAGAAAATGGAATGGTGGTTGCCAGGGGTATAGGTAAGAGGGAATTGGGAGTTTTTTTGTTTCATGGGTACTGAGTTTCAGTTTTACAAAAAGTAAAGAATTGTAGAGATGGATGTTGGTGATAGTTGCACAGCATTGCAAATGTATTTCATTCCATAGAACTGTATACCTAAAAGTGGTTAAGATGGTAAATTTTATATTATGTATTGTTTATAATGTATAACAAAAGAAAAGTTGTGACAAGAAAAACTGTCCTTCATTCCTGTACCCCACCGGCCCAGACTTGGTCATAAATAAACTGATATTAGATTTGGGGTGGGTGTGAGTACATTTCCAGATATTTTTATAAAAGTATTTATTTAAATAGGAATATATATTTTCCTCAATCCCTATTTATTTTACCCCTATTAAAGGGGTACAAATGTTTTAGGTTACATGGGTCATTTTTGTAATGCTTGAGTCCTGCCTCTAGGCGTGCCCATAACCCAAGTAGTGTTCATAGTACCCGTTAGTTGTTTCTTCCATTTCCGCCTTTCCCCCTCCTTCCTGGTTGATTGCTGATACCTTTCACTTCCCTCTATGCACATGTGTGCTCATCAGTTAGTTCCCATTTACTTATTTATTTATTTTTTGACTTTAAAGAGAAGTCCTTTTATTGAAGAGCCAGCTGGCGACTGCCTCAGTGTCCCAACATGGGGTTTCTGAGAGCAGCCTAGTTCTAATTTAATACTGAGAACATGTGGTGTTGGTTTTTCCATTCTTGAGATGCTTCGTTTTGGAAAATGGTCTCCAGTTCCATCCAGATTTTTACAAATGGTATTAATTCATAATTGTAGCATACTGTCATACAGGTCTTCACCTTGCACTTAAGAGTCTGTCTTGAAAAGCTTAGAGAACTTCCCACAGATCCTGAAGACTTTTAAATCCACATTTATCTGTCAAGCACATCCTGACACCCTCCATCACCACCATTCTGCTGGTACCTCAAACCCAGCATTTCCCCAATATGTCATCCTCCTAACTTCTCCATTTTTCCTAATTAGCTCCTTGGTTCTTTCAGTATCCCAAACCCAAAAGCTCCAAGTCACTCTTGCCTCCTTTCTTTCTGTCCGTTGCCAAGTCTTGTCAGTCCCACCTGCAATGCCCATCCTGTGGATCCAGTCTCTACCCCGGCTGCCTTTCCTACTGTCATACCTGAGACCACTTCCCGGGCCAGCTCTGCTCCCACCAGTTTAGCCTGTGCTGTGTTCCCAGATTGATCTCTGCTGAGCACAGCACTGATGCTCTCACACCCAGGCCCTGGCACCACATCAAGGACAAGCGCTTCTGCCTGCCCTGTGCTGAGCCTGTCTCATCGTGCTCGCTTCCTTCAACAATCCAGCTGTAAGGGAGGCTGGTTGCTGCTTTCAGGGCACCCCTCTATTCCTGGTGTCCCCACTGTTGTTCAGGAGGCTCTTACCCCCATCCCTTTTCAGTTTAGCGGACATCTTCCCTCCTTGAAAGGCTCCCTGCAAAGCCATTGTACCTTAGCAGATGCTTTTAGGTCAGTTACTGCACTCACCTTCTGTCCTGAGAATGGATTACACGCTGCCAGGCGCTAAGCCTGTGCCTCATGCATCTTTTCATTGCCCCATAGAACATTGTCCACTCACCTGCTCCTTTTCTAGATGTGCTTTGGGGATTTCCAATTTGGAATTTAGTTAGTTATCAGATTGATATATTTTCTTCCTCTTAAACCATCTTCTTGTTACTTTTCAAAGCCCACCTATTTCTGCTGTAGAGTCCTTTTATTTTGCCGTGATTTTTATTATTTTACCTCTTCATGAAAATTTCAGCTGGTTGGTCTTAATGAATGTGGCACAGTCCTGGCCCTCCTGCAGTTTCCTGCCCTAGTTCAAGTTCATTACTTTAACTCACAGAGCAGTGGGAAGCAACAAGGTGCAGCCCTTAGCGGGTTACCTTTCTGTACTTCTTGCTAAGTGGATCATGATATTTAGAAGCGGGAGAAGGGAAAAGGAGCCCTGATAGGAGTGAATTCCATTATTTCTTTCTGTAGTTACTTGCCTGTTCAAGATTCATGAAACAATTTCAGCAAATGAAGCTGTTGTGTTTAGAATCTCTCTGCCTTCCGTGAAAGATGGTGGACCTGGGAAGACGTCCTCCTTTGTCTTTAGGGGCTTGTGAAGCTGTAATCGCAGTTTGAAGTGACCCTGTGGGGCCTGGACAGGTCTTATTCATCAGGCCAACGATTTTTTGGTGGAAGATGTTTCAGAAGTGCAGAGGGTTCTGCATGAAAGACTTGGGGCTTCTGGAATTGACCACCCACAGAGAATTACTGAGACCTGATTGCAGGCAAAGTGATGATTTAGGGAGTGAGCTTCTGGCTTTTAGGCAATTGTCATTTGCTTTAAATAAATAAAAAGCCCTCTCTTCCAATTTCCCACTAAATTTCTTCCTAAATGCCCAGATAGGAACCTGCACCAAGACTGAGGGCTGGGGTCTCTGCCGTGGGGAGAGGAGAGGCAGTGCAGTGTGGGGTTAATACCGGGACACAGTTATAAGAGGGACTTTACCTAACAATGCAAGCAGTGGAACCTGGTTCTTTGTACCCTCAATGATTCCCCAACAATTGAAAAAAATATATCAGGGCTCTGAGCTGAGTTGAGCATACCCCTACCCCCTTCCTCCTCCTGTCTGCTACATACTAGCTCAAGGCCTTGATCCAGTTACTCTCAACCTCTTTTTGCCTTCTTGTTTTCTCATCGGTAAAGTGTGGGAGGGAAAACCTAGTCATAGTTTTGAGGTGGAATCAAACAAGGTAATACAAGTAAATCCCTGTGCTTGGTGCCTGGCACATAGGCCCATGGATTTTTGTTTGTTTGTTTGCTTTGTTTTTGAGACAGAGTCTCTTCCTGTCATCCTGGGTACAGTGCCATGGTGTCATCATAGCTCACAGTAACCTTGATGTCTTGGGCTCAAGTGATCCTTTTGCTTCAGCCTCCCGAGTAGCTGGGACTACAGGTGTTTGTGGCTAGTTTTTCTATTTTTAGTAGAGACAGAGTCTTGCTCTTGCTCAGGTTGTTTTCTAACTCCTGAGCTCTAGTGATCTACCTATCACAGCCTCCCAGGGAGCTAGAATTCCAGGTGTGAGCCACCGTGTCCATGTTAAATAAGTATTTCCTATTACTTATTATTACTCTCTTAAATGATTAAGGAAGGCCTCTGGCAGCTGATCTGAGGCCCAGCAGGTGGACCACAGATGGCAGTTTAGGTTTCAGTCTGCCTTTGCGTACCAGGCAGCTGTACCACTCCCCTGCTGGAGGCGCTAGGAGCAGGGCAGAGAGTGTCTCAGACACATCCCAACAGTGATTGGCCTGAAAGGCCACAGAAGCGCAAGCAGACTGCTGAGGCAAGAAACCCAGCTCTACTCTCTGAATAAGCTCCTGCAAGCTACTTAACTTCTCTGTGCCTCAGTTTTCTTTTCTCTGCTTTTTGTTTGTTTGTTTGTGGGACAAGGGTCTCACCATGTTGCCCTGGCTGGTCTCAAACTCCTGCACTCAAGCAGTACTCTCACCCCAGCCTGTCCAGCAGCTGAGATTAGAGGCGCATGTCACCAACCCAGCCTACATGCCTCAATTTTCTTATCAGTAAAATGGGCTTCTGGAAGACTTAAGTGAACTTGTATATGGAGATTTCTTTAAATAATATCTACTACATTGTGAGTGCTCAGTAGATATGAATATTATATTATCATCATCATCAGATGTATCAGATCTTGCCACAGCCAGGGAATGGTATTTTAGGTTGAGAGATTTAGTGTATAACCTACCTCTGAAATTCTGTTTGTCTCAGTTCCCTGGGGTGGATGAGGTGAGGGATGAGGGGCTGGGATGTAGGGACTAGATTTCTGGGACAATGTTGTTAACTTTTGAGATGTTTCCAGCCCTGTTTATTAAATGAGGATCTGCAGAAGGGGCCATTTCCTCACTTAATCTGAATAGGACCTTTATATGGCCAGGAGGGCTGGTATGGAGCTATATATTAGAAGGAGTCTTCATCAGATTTCTAAAGATCTCCAAAAATATGCTGTGTCCTCCTGTCCTAGAGAAATGTGCTGAAGAAGACCAAGAAATGGTGGCCTTTCATGATTATTTCTCCAACTGTGGGCCTGGAGGAATCTCTCTTTGCTCCATGAGAGTTTTAAAAAGAAAATATGAGGGGGTGGTGCCTGTGGCTCAAGAAGTAGGGCACTGGCCCCGTATACCAGGGGTGGTGGGTTCAAGCCCAGCCCCTGCCAAAACTGCAAGAGAGAGAGAGAGAGAGAGATAAAGAAAAAGAAAATATGAGGAAAAAGAAAACTATTTTCCCAGTACTCTCACAACACTTGATACTTCCGGTGATCAAAATGGGAGTTTTTCTCTCTCATTGAGCAATTCCCCAGTTCTTTGCAGACATTGACCAGATTGTCCTACAGTTAATTCAATTCTGCTACTATCTTCCTAGAGTTAGCATTAGATCCCACAGGTTCAGGGCTCAGTCCCACAAGACTGCCTCAGTTAGGACCAGCGTTGGAAGTCCAGGTTGTCACCTATGTTTCTGATAGTTCCAGTTCCGCCATTTGCTAGAACATGGAACTCAGGAAAACACTTTACTTTCTATTACCCATTTGTTATAAAGGATATCACTCAGTGAGAGCCAGGTAGAAGAAATAACTTGCACAGGGCAAGGTATGGGGAAGGGGTGTGGAGCTTCCATATCCTCTCCGCAGGCATCTTGATGCATTCACCAACCTGGGAGCTCTCTGAACCCCAGTAACTCTATGAATTTCTATGGAGGCTTCATCATGTAGGCTTGATTGATTATTAACCCAATCTCTAACTCCTTTTCCCTCCCTGGAGGTTGGGACATGGACCTGATATTTAAGCTTCAGTCCTAGAGAGTCCTGGAAGAATCTCCCTTGGGTCAATAAGAATTTTAAGAAGCCTGGTAGACATATTTTAGTTAAAGTCTTATGCTGTTTTTGCAAAGAAATGATCCATGTCCTTGATAGTTTGGTCTTTCTGGTGAGCAGTGGGGGCCCAAGGAGCCCATGAAGAGTTTCCTCCTTAGAACAAAAGACTAGGAAATTCCAAAGGATTTAGCAATTCTGTGTCAATAGCTGTGGTAAAAGACCAAGTATTTGAACAAAAGATGCTCTTTATCTTGTACCCGTATCAAGTATCACTTAGTATTACTTAGGCAATTAGCAAAGGTTTTACGGGTTTGTGTCAAAAAATGGATGGCAAAGACCAAATTCATATTTTTTATTATAGGTAACAGTATCACGGGCGGGAATAATATTTGACCAAAAAAAGAATCTGGAGTTTCAGTTGTCCCCTCCTAAAGAGGTAGCAGCAACTCCTTCCATGATCTAGACCCCTTCTGCTGGGTCATGTGTAACCTTGTGCCATAGCTGGCACTACCCACAGCATCCTGAGCCTCCCTACCCCCCCTACTCCAGCACTCCTCTCTGGGCAAGGATTTTAGGTAGTAAATGAGCTGCTCCCTTCCCCAGGGCCAGGATGAGTTTCAGAAGCATCATTTCAGCTTCTCAGCTATTAGTCTGTAGTTTTCAGCCAAGTATTCCATCTGTGAGCACTGTCTGATACTGTGATGATTTGAACTAGAGCTAGTGTGGGGACCTTGAAATGCACAAATTTGATAGTGCTGTATCCCTTCACCCTGAGGTAAGGTTTTGGAGAGAGGGGTGGTCTCTTCTGCTCCTATGTGGGAAGGTTGGCTGTCCAAAGACAGGCTTGTTCTCCTGATGCTGAAAAGCATGGGTTTTGCCACATCTGTAGACCATCTCCCATGATGCTCCCAAGAGGGAGAGAACAGTGCTCACTACACCACGGCCAGAACCAAGTGCTGCAGCCCAGAGGACATATTTTAGTTAAGGTCTCATGATATCTTTGCAAAAAGTGATCCATGTCCTTGAGCATCTAAGCCTCTCTGAACTGTTAGACCTCACCATGGGTGACAGATAGGATGATGCCCACTGTTAACAGACCAACATTCCAGAGGGAGGGAGGGCTGAGGGAAGAAGAACCGGAGTACTTTGGACATCTGCTGGTCCAGTGTTGCTTAATCTTCTTCCTTTTGTTTTTTAAGGTACCTTTTAAAACACGTGTTTCCCTTGTTGCCCTACCCACATGAAATTGTAATGGATATACTGTATATCTGTTTACGTACTATAGCCCTGGAGGAGCCACACTTGTAATATCTAAGATTTGTTCTTCCCTGTGAATCCATTTTCATCCCATTAGGGGTGATATTCTCTCTACTGAGAATGCATATTCTAATTTGAGACGCTTGGCCATCCAGCCTCATCTATGATTAGGAGAGGTGATTGGGATGTGTGGTAGTTAGTGCACATATGTCTGTCTAAAACCTGGGACACCTGGAATTGGCTTTCAGAGGTGTCAAATGCTAGAACGATGGGGCCATTGTCTTCTTTCTCCAGATTTCAATTTTTCACTTTTATAAATACTGGTTGACTGTCTGTGGACGTATATCTTCTTCTGCATTCAGGGCAATTTTCTTGTTCTGATTTTTTCTTAAAAAGTGAAGTTGTAAAATCAAAGGAACCAGCATTTGACAGCATCTTGGTAGGCACCTCCAGTTGGTATCCAGGACAAGTAGACTAGGAATGCATGTCTTTCTGTATCTCTGCCACATTGAGTGTGTGCATGGGTTTTTTTTTTTGTTGTTGTTGTTGTTTTAAGAAATATTTGCTAATTTGAAATGCAAATGGCAACTCATTTTTGTTTGATTTAGCTTTCTTATGATTACCAATGAGAGTGAAATTTCAGATTTTTTTATCTCGTTGTATGGTGAGATAAATCTATTGCATCTCCATAGTCTACTGCCTGCCTCACTCCATTGTGCAGCTAAATCTTCCCCTCCCAAGGACTTGCCACTCCTCCTTAATCCTTTAGAAAGTTTTATCTACACTGGGATCTATTCTTGGACTCTCTGTACTGAATTATTGACATCTTGATGATAACACCTGCTTGGCTTTTTGAAATATGTCTTGAACAAATGCTCCCTGAAGGTGAATGTGCTCTGAGAGTCCATTGATTTATGTGCCTGTATTTTGGCAAACTCTGGTGTTCAGACACTTGGGCTTTCTTCACTGGCTACAGCCAAGATAAAGATGTGATGAGCTCTTTGGTAGAGCTGCTCTCTTGGGCATTTTAAGGGTGCAGAATACCACACTGATGACTCAGTGAGGCTCAAAAAATGCCTTGATTAAGTTGGCTTTCTGGTTGATGTCAGCTCTAGCATGAAAGAACAAATAGATGCTGAATTGAACAAAGAAAGAACAAGCAAGACCCATCTTTTGTTCACTCTGCAAATACCTACTTTTGGTGTTGACTATACAACAACATTGCAGAACAGGTCCTTGACCTTGGAGAACTCCCTCTCCAGGTGGGGGACAGGCATGTAAATCAAGGTTTTAAGTTCCATAACAGATGTACATAAAGTTTAATAGGAGATTTCAGATGAAAGTTTGACCAACTCTGCCTAGTGAGATGAAGAAGAGTCGGAGGGTGGGGGGAATACAAAGAAGAAGTGTCATTTCAGCTCCATCTTAGAGATTGAGGCGGTGTTCACCAGGCAGACAAGTCAGTGAAGATATCCCAGATGGAGGGAACAGTGTGTACACAGACGTGGAGCTGTTAGAGAGCTCACTTGTCACTTGCATTTTATGCAAAAGAGGGGAACAAAACGGTGCAGAAGAGATAGGCTTGAATGCCATGCTGAGGTGGTGTCCCTATTTTTGGTCAAAGATGCCATTGAAGTTTATGAAGCACAATCAGATTTGCTTAGGGGGGAGTCAACTCAGAACTGCATGGAAGATATAGCATGGAGATGAAAGTGTGAAAGCCGTTCTGCTAACAACATGATTATCAGAACTAAGGACATGAATTCTTGGAAGCAATTTCCCACAGTGGTCACTGGAAATAATGACAAAGATACAGCAGCCACAGATATTCAGAGGTGAAATCAGTAAACCTGATGAGTAAATCTGTGTGCGGGTGATGAGGAGGAGGGAAGACATGGGGATGAAGCTGCCACTTCTGTCACATACTGCTGGGCTGTGTGGCCATGGTGCTACATGGGAGGTAAGTGGGAGGTGCTAGTTGGGCATTTCAGTGGAAATACTGACAAATAGTTAGGGTTATGTGGTCTTGGAATGTAATAATTGCCAGTTTCTTGTGGTACTTTTAGTGTTTAAAGAATGTTGAACAACTTTCAGTAATGCCACCGTCTTCTCTTCCTGGATGGAAGGACAAAAGAGCAGAGATCTTTATTGTGTTTGGTACAGTAAGTCAAGTTCAGCTACTTTTCTACTTAATATTTGTATCTTTTTCTTCCAGGGGATGGCCAAGTGGATTTTGATGAATTCATGACAATTCTTGGCCCCAAACTGGTGTCTTCAGAAGGTCGTGATGGTTTTCTCGGAAACACAATAGATAGCATATTCTGGCAGGTAAGAAGATTTTTAAAGATGAAGTTTGCCAGTAATCATGTGCCTGGGGTCATCTTTGACTTTGTTAATGTGTTCAACACAAGAAGATTCTTCTGGGCTGGGGTGACATGTGGTCCTTGAATTGGATGTCTAAGTCAAAGTCCATACTATGTCCTCTGAACAAAGAATCAAAACTATGCTTATTGAAGGTTTGGAGGAGTGAAATATCTCCTGTTTTTTCCTTTTGCATGTTGGAGATTTTGCACTTCTGATTTATAAGTCTTTTTCCTGGGGATACTTTTGTATCCTTTGAGCCAGGTCTGGTTTTGACCCCATTTCTTGGAGATCTTTGCTGAAAGAATGGCATAGTTACCACGTGTGTTTGGATCCTCTCAATATTCTTGCCCTTAATAGGACTGAATGGTTTTACTGAAGAATGTAAATTCAGTGCTTCACAATTAGCTCCCATTTCTATCTTGTAAAATCTCTTAGGAAATTCCAAATATCGACATTATAATTAATAAAGTGCTACTAAATCATTTTTATATTAGTTCTCTGCTCTTAAGAAATGTGACATTATTTCATGATTATAGAATTTGGGAAACAGGTTATCAATCATTCTCTTAAAAATTGGAGTCAAATAAATTGTCTGTCAAATTAAATTGAATTTCTGGCTAGACATGTAAAACACCATCCAAACACAGTGTGGTTTCTTTAATTTCTTGATTTTTTTTCTCCCTTCACCAAAGATATATCTCTAACCTAGATAAGGATTGCAGTTGGCATGTCTGTAAGTCTTATTCTGGTACCTGTCTTGCAAATAACCAACATTAATTTGGTGAGTAGGAACTTATGTGTCCTGTAATCTATCTATCCTTATGAGTTTTACAAAAGTCATTTAACACTCAGTTGTAGCTATTTAAGAGTTTGGCTGGGGAAGCCCAATTAAGAGAGAGACAACAAGGAAGTGATTGATTTGTGTGATGGTTGCTAGATTACACTGGACACTCAGCACATCCAATTTAGAATTCAACTTCACAGACATTTCTCTGTTATTGTATCATCTTGTCCCTGCCAGTAACAGCAAGTTGAGGACTTTGACATCACCACCTCTCTTCTGCTGTTAATCTCCTAGAAGCCCAGGACCTTGTGATTGTAGCCCCTCAGCTCCTAGCATATTGTACGTTGCAGGCCCACAATACCTATTTTGTGTGTGTGTGTGAATCTATTAATTTCAAGTTCAAGAAAGGAGAAGAATAGAGTCTTGAAGGGTCAGACAAAGCTTTAGGGAATGCGGCACTTGCTTTGATCTTTGAAATATGAATGAGATTAATTGCAAAGAAAGGAAAGAG
Organism: Loris lydekkerianus; assembly: GCA_963574355.1. Taxonomy (NCBI): domain Eukaryota; kingdom Metazoa; phylum Chordata; class Mammalia; order Primates; family Lorisidae; genus Loris; species Loris lydekkerianus. The sequence goes on along the minus strand of CAUYPK010002034.1, from coordinate 37,674 downwards.
GGCATTCCAGGCCTGCTATGATGTCGGTTTGACAAGGCACAAGAGCAGTGGGCACAGCAGAGTCTTTGACTATAACCAAGGTAACAGTTTGAAGGTAAAGATTTCAGGACCCTCTGGCAGAATGGACTTAGGGCCTGAAGAAAGAGAGGAGGCAAAAGTGATGCCAAAGTCCCCAACTTGCTGTTACTGGCAGGGACAAGATGATACAGTAACAGAGAAATGTCTGTGGAGTTGGATTCTAAATTGGATATGTTGAGTGTCCAGTGAGGGTCAGCCCAGCAGGAGGAGGAGAGTCCAGGTACAGCTGAAATCAGTTGGGGCTGGAGCAAGGGCAAGAGGCTGGAGCCAGAAACTGGGTTTGAGAGTCCTCAGAACTGATGGGTAGGATCATAGGCAAGGTTGAGCTCACTGAGGGAAGTTGCCTAAGTGCAAGTGAGCAGAGAGGCAGGACACGGTCCCAGAGGACACTCAGGGGCAGGGGAGAGTAAGACAGGGCCATGGAACTCCACACAGCTGGGGTCCATCAGGGGCAGGGGGAGAAATCTCCTGCATTGATATTAGGGTCAGGAAGATCAACAAGGCCCTAGTTACCAAGTAATGAGACTATTTCACTGTCCTTGTAACCCTTCATTTGTGCCTCGACACTTGCAAGGACAGACATTTAGACTCCCCTGGTGGAAATAAGAAATGAGCCCAGAACTAAGAAGATGGAGAAGCTTGTTTCCTGTCTGGCCAGGTTTCAGCCTCAGAGGTCCAGTCTGGACCTGCCTGCTGCATACCTCCTGGCCTCCCTCCTTCTGGGTCTTTCCTCTATTACCCTGAAAGCTTTCCACACTTTGCTTCTGCCCAAGGGCCCATGCTAGCCTAGAACATGCTCTAAGGCCTTCCAAGCCTGTGTGTTCTTCCTGGCCCTCATCTTGGAGGGGAAGGAGCTGTGGGTTCTGGGTCTGCACCCGAAGGCCTCCTGTCTTCTGGGTTCATCCCTGCAAAGTGTTAGCACTGCCAGGAAATATTTTTAAAATGTATTGAGCACCTCCAGTATAATTCAGGCATGCTATTCTGCTCACAAAGACTCTGTGTTTTTGTCTCACCAAAAACAGGGTAGGGAAAGAGAGTAACAGGAGAAAATTTCATCCTGAAAAACTGAAACAGATGCTGGAAAGATCATATCCATGGCCATGGCTTTCCTTTCCTGCTCATGCTTCCCCAGCTCAGAATTTTATGACCAGCCAGAGTGAGGAACAGAAACCTCTATTAATTCCCAGTAATTAGACTGTCCAGCTCCCTCTCTCCCCACCCCTACTGCCCACTCATGCAGAGACAGCAGGAAAAATGGTGCTTAACACTTCCAGTGTATCCAGTCCTTCCTGGAAGAGAAGTTCAGATTCCCAGAGCTCGAGTGGGTTTTCACGTTTAAAAGGAGCTGTGTATGACTGTGCATTTGTGTACATGGATGTGTGTGTGTTTCCTTTACCACAGTGGTTGAAAATAATGTGTAATAGTGGAGTAGAAAGGTCACTTCCTGTCCCTGGGTATGCAGGCAGGGGCCATTGCTCCCAGGAGGTACTGATAGTCTAGACAGGAGAAGACCATCCTATCGAAGATACTTGGGCAAGGTTTCCCACCAGAGACAAAATCGCTTTCCCATGGAAACAGACACGAGGGTGTTCATGATTCCTGGTTGCATGATGCATTACACCAGAGGATATGAACAGAAAACAGCAATATATATTTACTGTCTCACAGTTTCTGTGGCTCTGGAATTTGAAGGCAGCTGAGCTGGGTGGGTCTGACCCAGGGTCCTTTGTGCAGTTGCCGTCAAGAAGCTGGCTGGGGCTGTGGCCACCCGGAGGCTTGACTGGGCTGGAGGATGTGCTTCCAGGTGGCTCGCTCGCCTGGCTGTGATTCTGGCTGTTAGCAGGAGCCCTCCGGCCTCTACCCTGTGGAGCTCATCATCATGCTGCTTGAGTGTCCTCATGACATGGGGGGTGGCTTCTGTCAAAGCAAATGAACCAGGAGAGTGCAAAGCAGACGCTCCGATGTCCTATGACCTAGCTGTGGAGGTTGAACTCTGCTATTTCTGCTGTATCCTGTTGGTTACACAGGCCATCCCTATTCAGTGTGGGAAAGGACAAGCTTCTGGTGAATTCTAGGAGGCAGGGCCACTGGGGACCATTTTGGACTCTGGCTCTACCGCAAGGGGTAAAGGTTCTGTAACGGGCCTGCCTTCTAACCCAACATTACTGTCCTGGGGCTTTCACTTTCCCCAGTCTTTAGCTTCTTTCTACCTTAGAGGGAACCTGTGACCAAAGGTATTTTCAGTTTTACTGAGAAGCCATCTTATCAGGCACTAGACTCATCGCCCTAATTAAATCTGTTTTCCAGAGCTCTACCTACTGGCCTTTTGGCCTATGTAGCCAAGGGTAAAATAAGATGAAATGGGATTCTGCAAAAACAACTATTTTTCAGTTGGTGCAAGTCCCAAAGGTTATGAGCCTCTGGCTCTTTGCAGGAAATTGGTACCAGTGAAGGTGGCATGTAGTTGGCTACGAACAGGGAGGATATAGTGGGAGAGTCATGCCCCTGAGTCCCTGGTCCTCCCAGGTACTCCACACTCTGTGAGTCAGAGGCTCCCAGACTTACTGGCAGCTAGTTCAGACCTTCCCTTTTATGTAGTAAATAATAACTTGTGAAACTTGTATTCTTACTCTTCATTTACCAAGTTTCTTACTCTTCATTCATCGAATTACTGCAGTGATAGATTTGGGGAGGAAATGAGAAATTGTGTTTGAAGTCAGCCTTAGGGCTTTATGGGTAGGGGTGGAGAAGAGGAAGGGAGGGGCTGACGGGGGGCTGGGACTCAGGACTGGGGGTGGCTTCTCTGCTCAGGGCTGCAGGATGGTTGCCGCAGCTGAGAAGCGCAGTCCTCAGAGATCATATTGTTCCACCATTAATTCACACCACACTCCCCGAGCCTGTTCGTATCCCAGGATGAGAGTCTCACAGTCCAGTCGATGCCCGCAGAGGCAGAGGAGGGAGCCCTGCTCCTGAATCACAGGGTTTACTTGAGCTCACCAAGACAGCCGTTTTCACTTTCTCCTCCTTGGCCTCAAGAACTGTGTAGCTGGGTTCTGTGGAGTTTACAAGCAGCCGATGATGGCAAGGATCGTAGGAGATGAAATAGCTCTGCCAGTCCCAGGGCACTAGCCAACCCTTTTGTTAAATTCTTTTCCCTCTGAAGAAAGAAAAAAAATGAATCCCACGTGCGGCTACAAGCGCTGAGCCTTTTGTGTGTCTTCCTGTGGGTACTGTGAGGTTTCTGTACAACACCTCGGTCAGAGGGACGCTGATAACAGCTAATGGGTGCTGTAGAACTTGGATCTTTTGCTTACATTTTTATCTAATTCACAATCAAACTGCATTCAGCAAGACTTCACTGGAGTTTCTCTGTCAGAAATGAAACACATTCATATTTTGTAAGCAAACGGATCCATTCATCGGATGGCACTGATTGTGCTGGAATGAGTCCAGGGGTAAAGGTCAGTAAACAAGAAACCCATAATGACTTCCCGGTCTTTTTGTGTATTCAAGACAGTTAGGCGATTCTCCCGAGCACACACACAAAGACCAGAGAGCCAGTATGCCAGTTGGTCATTATGATAGCCAGTTTATCTCACAGCTGTGTGCAATGTGCAAGACACTAAATTATCCTAAGATAAAAGTGCCCCAGGGCCCCCACCCACAGATTTGGTAGAGATCAAGGCCTGTTTGCAGCGCTGACTTGCTTTGTCCCTCTCTGATTATTCAACTACAGGTGCGCTACTGTTCACTCTTCCCCCATCTGATGGGAGGATAGGCGGCAGGTGTAGTAAAACACGTGCAGCTGCTGTCAGGCATCATTGCAGGCTCAGTCTCTGTCTCTCCAGCCCCAGCTCTTGCTCTAGTCCAGTGATTTTCAGCCAGTGTGCCGTGACACACTGGTGTGCCGTGAGAGGATTTTAGGAGTTCCATGAGAAATTTAAAGAGTATGAATTAAATTATTTTTGAAAGAACTTCAAAGCACAGTAAGTTTATTCTCTCTTTTACTTTTTTAAATCAACGTAATTTAAGTGTGCCACTGAAGGTTAGCTATAGGTTCAAGTGTGCTGTGAGATAAAAAAGGTTCATACGTCCTCTAGCTTTCCACGTCTGCGTTGGTCCTAGACACAGGATCTCTAATCAGGCATTGATCCAATAAGCCCGTCCTCCCCACCCCAGGGCCCACACTTCTGCCTGGGACATTTAATGTGCTGGCCTGCTATAGAGTTGTGGCTGAGATGGACAGAGAACTTGGCTTAAAATTCTTAAAGCTCACAGGCAGTTGAGAGGACTTTATGTTCCACGTTCATGACATTAGAAAAATAAATACTACACAAAGCTAGGAATAGCATGATCCCAAATCTGTTATGCATAAGGGAGCCAGAAGGAGACATTTAATAATGTCAAAATGTTGACAGTGACTTTTTCTGTGTGGTAGGATGACAGGTAATCATATATTTCTGTATTTTCCAAAATCTCCATAGTGAGCTTGTGTTACTTCTATAATCAGAAAGAAAAAAAAATAATAAAGAAAATGTAGTCCCCAGTTAGTCAAGTATATATTAATGTCTATAATTTCTTTATGTGTAAAACTAGAGATTACCTCTCCCATGAGCTTGGCTGTTGATAAGAGTTGTAGGGAAAAGCAACTACAATCACATAATTCAGATTCATTCATATAGAGCATTTGTTGCATGGGAATTGGACCTAGAAACACTAAGACATCACTTTTTATTTATTTTATGGGTACCTTGTGTTCAAGTGGGCAGATCTCTCCAGACATCAAATCTGGCCTCAGCAGGATTGTTCTCCACCCTCAGTATTTTGTAAGCCTGCCACTTTCAGAATGTGGATTCAAAGCTGCCATTCTTCAGTTCTTAATCATCTAATGGGACCTAAATAGCTCTCGGCAGCTATGCCCATCACGAGGCCTATTAGACTGACAGCAAGAGCTTGAATCCCAAAAGTGGTTTTACTGAGTGTGAAGTAGGGAGCAGGAATGCATTCATGTCACAGTGGTTCTCAACGTGTGGCTCCTGACCAGCAGCATCAGTATCACCTGGGACTTGTTAGGAATGCAGATTCCCAGGGCCTCACCCCAGACCTACTGAATCAAGAAACTCCAGGGGTGAAGCTCAGCAGTCTGTGTTTCAATAATCCCTCTGGGGGGCTGTGCTGCTCACTCAAGTCTGAAAACCACCGAGTTATAGGATTTTAATTACCCAGACATTCGAGGCAGAACAGTGGGTTAGGTTTACTGTCTCACTTTGGCTTCCCTGAAGACCAGCTAACTTGGGTTTTTCTTTTATGTATTTGTATGTGTAATTGAGCTTTTGTCAAGGTAGAACTATAGTTTTGAACAGTTTTTAAAAGGTAGAGGAATTCCATGTCAAAAATATAACTAATTTTTATCTAGGAAGTGACTTTCTAATTAACAAAGCAGTGGAAGAATCATAAATAAAACTGTCAAACTATTAAAAGAATATTTTAAAAACTAACAGGCAAAAATATGGCAATAGATGGAGTAAATCATATGTAAAGAGCATTTCTAAAGCAATATGAAAACCTCTTACGATAACAATGGAGGAATGGGAAATGAACAACAGACAAATGATAGATATTTTCAATAGGCATTAAACTGTTCAACTTCATCAGAGATTAAAGGAACAGTAATTAAAATAGTAATTGGAAAACAGTTGTGACCTGTCAAATTGAAAATAATAAATTTAAAGTCAGATTGAAAATTTTAATAAATAATAAATTTAAAGCCAGAAAAAATGAGCAAACTCATATACTACTGGTATAAATGTAAATTGTACAACTTTTCTGAAAACTACTTGGTGATACCTTATGAAAACTTTTTAAATGCTTAACCCCTATAATTAAAAAGATTCCTATGTTTAATAATCTATCATATGAAATCAGAAATGGAAGAATGCAGTTATAAAGATAAAATATTGTGTAATAACTACAAGCAATATTTTCACCTTATTATCAATGGGAAAACTATGCTAGAGATTGAATTTCTGATATAATTACATTACTGTTATACATCTATTATATACCATTTATATTCATTTGTATTCATTTATTATATTTCTATTTATGTTCATAGAGAGACAAAACTGGATAAAATGTAATAATTCTGACAGTATTTATTATTGACTAGAATAAAGGTGAATGTAATTTTTTTCCTTATTTGTATTTTCTGAAATTACTGCAATTAGGCCATATGATCTACTCTGTTATTATTCAATAAAGTTAACAGAAACTCAAATTAGTAAAATCACATTATCAAATGACTGTTTTCAGTGGCCAAAAAAAAAAAAAGTAATTGGTGTTTAAAGAGTTTCTAATGTGCATACCGATTGTTGTGGTCAATGGAGCACGAAGTCGATATGATAGTATAAAAGCATAAAATCAAAATTAATTGCAGCCCCAGCTGCCAGGAGGAAAGGAACTCACTGGAGTCTGCTATGTGGCAGCTGCCACCCAAAGCTGTGTGTAGTCCCCTGCTGTGGAGGCCGCAGGAGGCCCAAGGCTGGACTGAAGCAGAAGCAGTTCCAAGTATCAGTCTCCTTATGTACAATGTCCGAATGGATTTTATAACCAGGAAAAAAATAAGCTAAACATAATTTTTAAAACTCTCTTCACATGTAAATTCTTGGCTGAGATAAGATGACCAGTGGCTTCAGGTGGGAAGAATAGAAAATCACTAGCCAAGTTATCAGAAAGGTCCTGGCACCACTGGTTTAATTTTTATATCCAATAGCATCTTCCCAAATTTCTTTAAACTCTTAATTTCTTTTATTCAATTGTTATCCTCAAGTGCTTAAATCATAAGGTATAATGTGAACACTGGAGACACTCAAGAAAGTATAAAATGTTCACTGAAAGTTGTCTAAATGAAGAGGACAGGAGAATAAGGAATGATGATGATTGATTCTACCAGGGATAATCTTGCCCCTGAACTTGCTACAGTTCACTAGGAGCAAGGCAGGAGTTGTAGCTGGTGATCTCTTGGGGTCTGGTAGGTACATCCCCTCAAACTCTAGATGAGAAGCAACAAAAGGCATGTTTGTGAAAGGGAATGGGAGCCTCCCGTGCTTCAGGGGCAATGTCCTAGAGACACCTTCTGCCCTTGGGTCTAGTGCTTTTGAGGCCACAGGACGGAGTTCTAAAGTTCATGAACAGGGCCAGGAAGCCTGGGGTGGGGACCTACCACAGCAGCCTTACCCTCTGGTTAGGGGGCCTTCCTCACCACGCTCCTGGCCCTCCCCCAGCCAGGCACTGGGCTGCACGCTCCATACTGTCTTGTTGAAGTATCACTATCTGTATTTTCTACTTTTGTTACTGTGAATATGAGTTTAATTTTTCATTGCCTATTTCTAACTCCTTTCTGCCAGTATAGTGGAAAATGATTTTGGACTTTTGGCCTTCATCTGGCTACCTTAATGAATTCTCATTAGCAAGAGTCTCCTCTTGAGAGAGCTACTGTAACAAAATACAGTGGAAACTTATTTCTCACAGTTCTGGAAGCATGAAGCGTGGTCAGATTCTGGTGAGGACCCTCTTCCAGGCTGCAGACTGCCCACTGATTTCCTTCTTTTCCTAGTGGAAAGGGTGAGGGTGTTCTCGGGGGTCCCTTTTAAGGGTACAAATCATAATGGCATCACTTTCTTGACCCAATCACCTTCCAAGACCCCCCTTCCTAATGCCTCACATTACAAATTCAGCATATGAAATGGGGGGATATAAACAGAACTCATAGATTTGTCTCCCATCCAAGTACTAACCAGGCCCGACCCTGCTTAGCTTCCGAGATCAAACGAGATCAGGAGCGTTCAGGGTGGTATGGCCGTAGACAAGATTTGTCAATTGGTTTTATTAAGTTTTTAATGTCTGCAATGGCTGTGCCTACAAATTGCAGTGATTTTGGTTCCTCCTTTTTGGAAGTATATATTGTATCTAAGATTCATTTGTATTGACTTATAACAAGTGTTTAAACAAAATATTCAGTAGTATTCTCCAAAATATTGAATGAAGAAAGATATCACCTTAATAATTTATTTGTTATTAATAAATTATAAGGGTGATGTCTGGTATTAGGAAATTAACCTCTTACCAATTATTTATTTATTTTTGGTTTATTATTTAATAATTTAATAATTTATTATTATTTGTTTATTTTTATTTTTACTTTTATTTTTTTTTTGAGACAGAGTCTTATTATGTCACCCTTGGTAGAGTACCGTGGTGTCAGGACTCACAGCAACCTCAAACTCGTGGGCTTAAGCAATTCTCTTGCCTCTGCCTCCCAAGTAGCTGGGACTACAGGTGCCCGCCACAATGCCCAGCTATTTTTTTGTTGCAGTTGTCATTGTTGTTTAACTGGTCCAGGCTGGGTTCAAACCCACCAGCCTCAGCACTGCTGGCTGGCACCATAACCACTGTGCTACAGGTGCCGAGCCTTACCAATAATTTATTAAAATCATGAATATATGGTAGCTTTTACCTAAAGTCTTTTGAATCTCTAATGATAGGATTATGTGATTATTCTTATTCTCACTTATTGATATAATATAGTGATTAATAAATTTCACAACATTAAATTATTTTTATGTTCCCCAGGTTAACATTAACCATCAAGGTAGGTCATATGTTTAATATAATTTGAATTCATAATGTACTTTTTAAATTTTATTTTTCCATTAATTTTTTATTTTTCTCATCCATGTTCATAAATAAAATTGGTTTGTAGTTTATACAAAATGTTAAGTGCCAGTGTTAGGTCTTGAAACATAGTTATCCTAGCATGAGAAATTAATTTTTTATCATTTTCTGTGATCTACAATAAATTCTACACAGCCGGGAATTTATATGTGACTTTGAATTTGAGCAAGCTAGTTCAGGCACTGCCTCGATCTAGTTGTAGTACTTTCTTGTCAGTTTGTTCTAAGGTAATTCTTTGACAAACATTAAAAGTTAATTTTTCTTCTGTGTATTTTGAAAATGTATATGATCTTCAGCAAGTTACCAATTCCTCAGAATTACTTAGTGTATTAGCATTTACTGGCACATAATATTGCCAAAAAATTCCTTTGCAACTATTCTCTTATTGTTAATGCTTCTCTTAATTGTAATTTTGGGGTTTCTCATTTTTTATTAATCCAATATGCCAGATGGTTGTCTGTCTTGCTAATTCTTGAAGAAAATCTACTCTTCTATTTAATGAATAATTCTCTTTTTCTGTGTGTTCTGTGCTGGTATTTTCAGCTTTTGTCTTCTTTTCCTTTCTCTTGCTTACTCTTCGTGTTGTGATTATTTGTGAACTTCTTGTGCTAAACAATTATTTATGTATTTATTTTCTCTTTTACTAATGAAAATTTTATATTTGAATTTTCCCTAGTATTTTGTTAATCTCCATCCTGGAGATTTTATGTGTAGTTTTGTCATTCACTATATAGTCTGTAAGTGTAGTTAATATCTTTCCTCATTCAGTAGTTACTTTGGAGAATATTACTGAGTATCTTGTTTAAACATTTGTTATTAATTTCTCATTATTTGCACTGTGGTTTTAGAATGCTGGGTAGGTAGCATAGCATCTTCTTCAACTACTTATTGTTTCCACGTGTTGGGTCTGAATATGTGTTCCGTTTTTGCAGTTATAATATGGCAGTTGACTAGTCTGCTTGTACATGTTACACGTGTTCTTTTGCCACCAAAAATTGTGTTAGAATCTTGAACGTCCTCATTTATTTTGTATCAAGGCACTCTGTCTTAGCTGGATGGTGTTAAAATGTGTCTCCATTCTCTTTCTGACATTTTTTCTGTGTGTACATATGTGTGTGTTTGATATTGTCATTCATTCTTCCACTGATAGATCCACTCAACAGAGACTTGTTGAGAGTCTCTTGGGTAGAGCATGGATATATGGATAGAGCAGTGATTAGGAGCAGAGACAAGTCTTTTACTCTCATGGAATTTATGTTCTAATGTAGAGGGTAGGAGAAAGAGAGGCATGAACTAATAAGGAATAAGGTAATTTCAGATGATAGTAAGTTCTCTAAGTACCTGAAACAGAATAAAACAATAGAGAGCAATCAGGGCAGGTGCTGTACATCTCTAAACAGAGCATGAAAAGAAGGCTTCTCCGAGGAGAGGATAGTTGAACTTACCCCTTGCAATGGTCTTAATGTTTACATCCTTCCAAAATTCATGTGTTGAAATCTTTACCCCCCAAATGATGGTATTTGGAGTTGGGGCCTTTGAGAGGTGAGTAGGTCATAGAGGCAGAGCTGTCAAGAATGGGATCAGTGCTCTTATACAAGAGGTCTGAGAGATACCCCCTTACATGTTCTGCCACGTGAGGACACAGCAAACAGGTGCCATCGGTGAACCTGAAAATGTGCTGTTACCAGACACTGAATAAGCCAGCTCCTTCATTTTGGCCTCCAGAACTGTGAGCAATTTCTGTTGCTCATAAGCTACCCAGTTTATGGTGCTTTGCTATAGCGGTGCAAATGGACTAATATCCCTAAACTATTAGAAGGTTTTAGCTGTGCAAGCTCTGGGCCAGCCTGGAGATAGTGGTGCCTACAAGACTGAAACAACAGTAACTTCCAGGGCCCTGATGTGGGAGCACAGTGGACATGTGCATGGTGAGCAGGGTCAGAGGGCTAGGAGATGAGGCTTAAGATGTTGGTGGACTCTGGCTGTTGGGGGACATTGGGCCCTGTGTTGGGGTATAGGTTCAGCAGTGTGTGATCAAGACCAGTTTATCAGAGGTGTAAACAAGCTAAAGCTATGTTCATGCCCAACCTATGTGGAAGCTACCATGAAACTCTGTTCTACTACATCATGATATGTGATGTGACTCCATCTAATTCACTGCTACAGCATTCTGGGGTGTTTCCCTATTTACCTGGCTCACCGCTGCAGCTGCCTTACCACCAGCAGAAAGGGAGGGAAGTGAAAGGGGTTCATAACTCCCTTAAGAAGTTATAAACATTACTTCTACTTACATTCCTGTAACTGGAAGTTAGTCACAGGGTCAGCCAAAAGTGAGATGGTCATGTTACCACACCCAAGCAGCAAGGGAAGTTGGAAAATGAAGTCTTCATTCTGAGCAGTCATGGTCCCAGATTTTAAATATTGTGAATTTGATTGCTATTAATAAAGAAAATTGACACATGGGGAAGAATTCTCTGTCTCTGGTCCCATTAAGGCACAGAGTTTAGATAGGATTTCATGTATAAGCCACACTCTTTGGAGCGTTTTAAGAACTCAAGTGATAGGGTTTCATTCACTTGCAAAATACACTCACTGGCTACTGTGTGGAAAGAGTGTAGGAGCAAAAATGAAAATGGCAACCCAGTTAGGAAATTATTTCAGGAGTTGAGAGACATGCTGAAAGCTTGTACTAGGGTAGGAGGAGCCAGGGTAGCAAGTAGGGGACAGACACTAGCTTTATGCTATTCACTATATATCCATACTTACCATTTGTACCCATAAATAGCTCCTGTAGCCCATTCCCTCCCTATGTTTGTCTCGAGCATTCAATTTTAATGTAATTTTTTTTTTTTTTTTTTGCAGTTTTTGGCTGGGGCTGGGCTCGAACCCGCCACCTCCAGCATATGGGGCCAGCGCCCTATTCCTTTGAGCCACAGACAGGCACCGCCCAATATAATATTTTTCTAATGTTAATACTAACCTCACATCATTTTCTTTTTTATATATTTTGATTGGGTGTATCCTTATTCATCCTTGTCCTTTAAAAATATTTTCCCTTGTAGGTGTCACTCTATAAGAATGGTAGTGTCAGATTCATTTTTATAAGCCAGTCTCAGAGAATTTGTCTCTTAATAGAGTGGTTTAATCCATTGGCAAATCCGGTTAGAACTGGTGCTTGTTCACGGTTCATTGGCCTTATATTATTCTTTTTTGGTTTTAAGCTATTTCCTTTATGTCTTTTGTTATATTGATTGTTTTGCATGTTTTATCTTCTAAATTAAACAGAAAGATAGCTCTTATTACTATCATTCTTTTACTGATTGTTTTTACTTTTATGAAATATGTATTTAAAATTATATGTGCCTGAATATTAGAAGTCAAAGGAAAAACTAGCTTCTTCGAGTATTCTTTTTAAAATTAAATTGGGAAGTTAAGGAAGAAGAATTATTGCAGTATCGTGATAGTAGCTTTAAGAAATAAAACTTTTTATGGTACCCCAGGTCTGAGGGACATTACCTACGTCAGAACAATCTTAGAAGCGATCCTTTCCCCAACACTGAGGTTCAAATGTTATTGGAGAAGGTAGAGTTGAACCCACTGGATGGCAAAGCAGTTGACAGATTTGCAGGGCCAGAACTGGTCTGCAGGCCCAGGCAAGCAGGAAGCAACTCTCTAGTGCCACACTGAAACCCTCTGTGCCACAGCTGGAAGTCACATGAGAGCCCCTTCCTCTTGTAATGTCCCTCTAGTATCCTGTGCTCAGAAAGCTTAACCTCATGCTCATTTAGAAGCAGAAATTCTTTTTTTTTTAGATTTCACATTAATATGAGGGTACAAACAACTAGGTTATAGTGTTTGCATTTGTTAGGTAAAGTCCCTCTGGCAGTTGTTTCCTGCACCAAAGAGGTGTGCCCTTACCTTGTGCCCATTAAGTGAGTGCTCACCAATCTCCTCCTTCCTCCTCTTCCCTCCTCTGTCCTCTCCTCTGCTCCCCTTCTCCTCCCTCCTTCCCCATTCCCCCAACTTGAATTGAATTGAGGTTTTCTCTTATGTGGGCATGTACAGATCGTTCTCTGACTACTGTTGAAAGAAAAGTGGGCTTGTATTTTCTTTCTCCTTCCACTTCCGGATGTCTGTTAATTTAATTGGGTGTTATGTATTCTGGATTTTTAACAAAGTATTGAAATCGCAGTATATTCACCTGCAGTTACGTAAATCAGAAAGATCCCATGTGCGCTCCATCCAGTTTCCCCTTCTGGTGACATTTCACCACAGTACAATATCATGAATGTTACGTTGATCCATCTATCCATTGTCTTCAGCCTTCCCCAGCTTTACTCCCTCACATGGGTTGATGTAAGTGTGTGTTTGCTTCTGTACAATTGTTGATGGACATGGGGCTGTTTCAAAGTTTGGGCTATTGTGAATAAAGCTGCTATTAGCATTTGTATGTAGGTTTTTGTGTAAACGCAAGCTCTCATCTCTCTAGGATAAATGACCTACCGTACAAGTGCCGGGTCAAGTGGTAATTACATCGTTTGTTTTATAAGCAACTGTCAAGATTTTCTCAGCATGATGGTAAAATTTTACTCTCACCAGCAACACGAGTGATCTAGTTTTTCCATCTTTTCACCAGGTTTGGTTTGCTACTATTTTCTTTTTTATTTTGTTCAGTCTGATAGGTGTGGAGGGATAGCTCACTGTGATTTTAATTTGTATTTCCTTAATCGTTAATCTTTTCCAGTGATTAATAACCATCCATATAACCCTTCTGTGAACAGATTGTTGATGTCTTTTGCCTATATTATAATTGTATAGTTTTTGTTTTGTTTTTGTTTTTGTTTTGTTTTGCAGTTGAGTTTTGAGAATTCTGTAAATATTCTTATCTACTACTTCATTGTCAGATATGTTGTTTGCAAATTCCTTCTTCTAGTAAGTAGGTTATCTTTTCATCCTTTCCACATGGGCTTTGGCAGAGAAAACGATTTTAATTTTAACGTGGTCCAGTTTATCAGTTTTTCCCATTCTGGGATTATTCTTCTGGTGTCCAGTTTAAGAATGGTTTGCCTAGCCCTAGATTCTTAAGATTTTCTCTTGTTTTTTCCTAAAAGTTTTTTGGTTTTATATGTACCTACATACTCGAGTATAAGCCGACCCGAGTATAAGCCGACCCCCTTAATTTCACCCTAAAAACTGGGAAAACTTAGTGTCTCGAGTATAAGCCGAGGTGGAAAATGCAGCAGCCACTGGTAAATTTCAAAAATAAAAATATATACCCAAAACAATTACAATAATTGAGGAATCAGTAGGTTAAATGCTTTTCAATATTACTAAAGAAAAACTGTAAACTAGCAACAACAACTTTAAAACTTTAAATAAAGTGCAGAAAACCGTAGCTTAACAGGTAATCAAGCTGTGAGTTATATTGTTGTGGGTTAAATAGTTCAGTGGAATACAGTTCAGTTCAGCTGCCTACCTCTTCAGCTCAGCTGGGACTTGTGGACTGAGCTGAAGCACCACCCCCTCAAGCAGAGGCAGAAGACGACTGGAGACTACGTGCATTTGATTAGGTGCGCTCCCACCGAATCAAATAACCTGTATGACCCGAGTATATACGGTACACATAGTTAATTTCTTTTCTTTCTTTTTTTTGGGAAAGAGTCTCACTATGTCACCTTCAGTAGAGTGCTGTGGCATCACAGCTCATTGGGCTTAAGCGATTCTCTTGCCTCAGCCTCCCAGGTAGCTGGGACAACAGGCACCTGCCACAACGTCCAGCTGTTTTTGTTGCAGTTGTCACTGTTGTTTAGCAGGCCTGGCCCAGGCTCGAACCAGGCTCCCTTGGTGTATGAGGCTAGCACCGTAACCACTGTGTTACAGTGGGGCACTGAGCCTGCACAGTTAATTTCTATGGTAAAAAAGACATGGTGCTACATGTTTACACATAACCATAATCCATACCTTCAGCTGCATCAATGATAATATACAAGCTAAATTAAAAATGCTAAAAACAAGATAAGCCACTGCATATTAAAAAAACATTCATTTAAAATTAATGAAACAAAGATTAAAAAAGAATATGGTCTCCAACTGTCATAAGTCTGAAGATGTTGATAATTAGAATACTCAAATATCTTTTTCAGACGAAGTCTTACTCTGTCCAAACAGGAGTGCAGTGGCCTCAGCCTAGCTCACAGCAACCTCAAACTTCTGGGTTCAACTGATCCTCCGGTCTGACCTGCCTAATAGCTGGGACTACAAACACCTCCTACTATGCCCAGCTGGTTTTCCTATTTTAGTAGAGACAGGGTCTCACTCTTGCTCTGGCTGGTCTTGAACTCTGGAGCACCAGCGACCCGCCGGGCTAAGTCTGCCAGAGGGCTGGAATCACAGGTGTAGGGGCAGAGGTTGAATAGAGGAAATTTGCATGGGATTTGATCAGATAAGAGAACCAAGGAGCTGAAGGCAGCTGTGACACGCCCTTTATTCAACTTGTGGCAGCAGTGAGCAGGCATGGGGACATCTGCCTTCCTCCAGCTGGGGGTGGGGGAGAGCAGCACAGGAAGCTGCCCCCCCACAGGAAGTCCACCTTGAGAAGTCCTGAATAAGAGGCCCATACCTGCCAGGCGCCGTGGCTCACACCTGCAATCCCAGCACTCTGGGAGGCCGAGGCAGGCGGACTTCTTATCTCAGGAGTTTGAGACCAGCCTGAGCAAGAGCAAGACTCCGTCTATGAAAAATACAAAGACCAGCGGGGCATTGTGGTGGGCACCTGTGGTCCCAGCTTCTTGGGAGGCTGAGGCAGGAGGATCACCTAAACCCAAGAATTTGAGGTTGGCGCGAGCTGTGACACCATAGCACTCTACGTAGGGTGACAAAGTGGGACCCTGTCTCAAAAAAAACAAACAAACCCAACAACAACGAAGTCCTCACCTGTAGAACACCTCAGAGGCTCCTCATTCAGCAGCCAGAACAACAGTGCCTCTGAATCAAGCACTCAGTAATAGGCACCGTGTGGCCTTCAGGCCAGAAACCCAATTAACTCATCTTCCCCACAGCAGGTGTGAGCCAGCGCCTGGCCCAGAATACTTGATTCTATATCTCTATGTCTCTAGGATTCCTCATGTAATGTTCACGATAAAGAGTTACTCCAAAGCGACGCCTGGTGCCTACCCCATTTGTCTAAGGCTTGTGCGCTGTCGTTTTTTAGATTATCCATTCTTTCTTCAACTTCCTCATCGTCACCATCCAAATTACTTTCTGTTTCCACTGCTCCAGTTAGGAAGACAGCCGATGTTTTTGGTGGTTCTACAATTCCTCGAAAAGAAAATAAATAAATAAAATAAATGGCTGATTTGAATCTCTAGTAGCTGAGGCCCATATTTGAGCTTATTTCACTCCTGTTCACAGTCTCATTACAAGCATCTGAGGTAACGCACAGGCATTCTGTAAGTGCCAAGTGTAACAAAAAATCAACTCCTTGAAAAAATTAACTTGTTGATAGTATTGAAAAGAATAAGGAACTAGGCATTGAGAAGAAAAAACCACGGTAGAGTGGAAGACAAACCAGGGATGGCTACTTCTTGATATAGCCTTGACAGAGGCAAACCTGTGTCTTCAAAAAAAAAAAAGAAAGAAAGAAAAGAATTCCTTTTTTTTTTTGAGACAGAGCCTCAAAATCTGTTGCCCTGGGTAGAGTGCTATAGCATCACAGCTCACAGCAACCTCCAACTCCTGGACCCAAGCAATTCTCTTGCCTCAGCCTCCCAAGTAGCTGGGACTACAGGCGCCCACCACAACACCCAGCTAATTTTTGGTTGCAGTTGTCATTGTTGCTTAGCAGGCCCGGGCCGGGTTCAAACCTGCCACCCTCGGTGTATGTGGCCGGTGCCTTGCCGACTGAGCTTCGGGCACCACTGAAAAAAAGAAAAGAATTCTTTAATGTGTTAATGGTATCATGATTATATAAGAGAATGTCCTTATTTTTATTTGTAAGTGTTATGCATCTACCAATCATTCTGAAATGGTTCTGGGAAAAAAAGATTCATAGAGAAAATAAACACAACAAAATGTTGACTGCTAGACTTAAATGGCAGTTTAGGGCATTCATTATATTACCTATATACTCGAGTATAAGCCGAGTTTTTCGGCACAAAATTTATGCCGAGTTCGGGTTTTTCGGCACAAAATTTGTGCCGGAAAAAACTCAGCTTATACTTGAGTATATACAGTATTTTCCATTTTGTATGTATGTTGAAATTTTTTTGTTACAATATAAAGTTGAAATATATAGTCAGTTAAAAGTTCCTCTGATGTGGCTCAGTGCCTGTGGCTCAAGCAGCTAAGGCACCAGCCACATATACCTGAGCTGGCAGGTTCAAATCCAGCCTGGGGCCTGGCAAACAACAATGACGGCTGCAACCAAAAAATAGCCGGGCGTTGTGGCAGGCGCCTGTAATCCCAGCTACTTGGGAGGCGGAGGCAGGAGAATCACTTGAGCCCAGGAGTTGGAGGTTGCTGTCAGCTGTGATGCCACAGCACTCTACTCAGGGTCACAGCTTGAGGCTCTGTCTCTCAAGAAAAAAATAAAGTTCCTCGGATATTAATATGGGATACTTTAAGCCACAATAGCATTTTCCTAGAATATTGCTCCACTGGTATCCATACACGCACAGCCTAGTGTAAGAATAAGAAATGCCAACCATTCATTACAGCATTAGTCACAAGAACCAAGAGGTGGAAAGGACCTAACTATACATTACAATAAATACATTAAGAAAATTTGGTACATACAAACAGTGAAGTACTCTTCAGCCTTAAAAAGAAGGTAATCCTGTAATATGCTGTGGTGTAAATGAACCAGGAGGACAGGAGACGAAGTGAAAGGACTCAAGGACAGGAAACAAGGAATGCAGGACTCCACTTATGTATCTGAGTGTCCCGGTAGTTCATAGAAAGAGCAAATAAAGTGGATGATTGCCAAGGGCATGCAGGTGGAAACGAGGAGCTGTTCTAGAGAGTTAACATATAGTTAACTACACTGTAGGGTACACTTGAAAGTTTGTTAGGAGGGTAGATTTTATGTCATGTATTATTTGTTTATCACAATAAAAAAAAAAAAAAAAAAAACAGAAAGCTACCAGTATAGCTGGGGAAGACAATTATATACCAGTAGAATTTATAGTACAAATTATACAAGTACAAGTACTTGTATAATATAAATTATACACTCAAAGGCACTCAAAGATGAGTAACATGAGGCAGGAGCCAGGACACACCAGTCCCCATGTTAAGGTCCTACACGTAAAGCAGGGGTTACAAAGTGGTGTCGTGAAGCTCATATGGACACCAAAACTGTGAAGGAAGGGGTACAGATTTCCAGTAGAACTTATCCCAATGCAAATTTAAAAGAAGGCTTGTCCAGGGCAGCGCCTATGGCTCAAAGGAGTAGGGTGCCAACCCTATATGCCCCATATGCCAGAGGTGGCAGGTTCAAACCCACCCCCTGCCAAAAACTGCAAAAAAAAAAAAAAAAAGAAAGAAAGAAAAACTAGGCTTGTCCAGTAAAGAAATGCTCAGTTGGATTCGGCTGAGCAGCTTGGGCGCCAGCCATATACACCAGGCCTGGTGGGTTCGAACCTGGCCCTGGCCAGCCAAACAATAATGAAAACTACAACAAAAAATAGCCGGGTGTTGTGGCAGGTGCCTGTATTCCCAGCTACTTGGGAGGCAGCAGCAAGAGAATCACTTAAGCCCAAGAGTTGGAGGTTGCTGTGAGCTGTGACTGCACTTTACTGAGGGTGACAGGGTGAAACTCTGTCTCAAAAAAAAAAAAAAAGGCTTAGCACCCATAGCTCAGTGTATAGGGCACCAGCCACATACACCAAAGCTGAACCCGGCCTGGGCCAGCTAAATAACAATGACAACTGCAAACCAAAAACAAAAATAAATTAAAAAAAAAATTTATATATATATATATACATATAGATAGATAGATAGATAGATAGATATAGGTGTAGAATATAAATGTCTTAAAACAATAATTGAGAAAATGCCATGAAGGCTATGTTAACCAGTTAGGTGAAAACACTTCAAATTGTATATAAAACCAGCACATTGTAACCCATGATTGCATTAATGTACACAGTTATGATTTAATAATTAAAAAAAAAAATAGCCAGGCATTGTGGTGGGCACCGATAGTGCCAGCTACCTGGGAGCCTGAGGCAAGAGAATTGCTTAAGCCAAGAGTTTGAGATTGCTGTGAGCTGTGACGCCACGGCACTCTACCCAGGGCGACAAAGTGAGACGCCATCTCAAAAAAAGAAAGAAAGAAATGCTCATTTGTAGATACTGGGCATGCCTGTATTCTTCAGAATAGTAATTGAAGCCAAAGCCTCCATCAGAGCTATTAAAAACCATTATATTTATATAAATATTTACGTAAACCTTTTTAAGGTCAATAAGGTATTTGTACAATTTGTGCTATTTAGGCAATTTTAAATTTTATACATTCAGTGCAGTTGACAGGATATCTGTCTTTCAGCAGTAAAATTTCCACTATCACATAAAACATAAAAAGATCCAATTGAAATACGAATCAGTATCAGTTGAAAGCAAAGGCTTCCAGACTTCTTGTACCTTCAGAAAAATGTGCCCACCACAATGCCGGCTCATTTTTCTATTTTTAGTAGAGATGAGGTCTCTCTCTAGCTCAGGCTGGTCTCAAACTTCTGAGCTCAAGCAGTCCACCTGCCTTAGGCTCCCAGAGTGCTAGGATTAAAGGTGTGAGCCACAAAACCAGGCCTTGACAATTCAAAAATTGATAACTGGGTACAGTGGCTCACACCCTATAGTGCTAATACTTCAGGAGGCAGAAGGATTTGTTGTAGCCAAAAGTTCAAGACCAGCCTGAACAACAATACAAGACTTCATCACTACAAAAAATTTAAAAATTAGCCAAGCATGACTCGGCACCCCTAGGTCAGTGTTTAGGGTGCCAGGCACGTGCACGGGGGCTGATGGGTTTGAACCCGGCCCAGGCCTGCTAAACAACAATGACAACAACAACAACAAAAAATAGCCAGGCATTTTGGCAGGTGCCTGTAGTCCCAGCTGCTTGGGAGGCAAAGGCAGGAGAATCGTTTAAGCCCAAGAATCTGAGGTTGCCGTGAGTTGTGACACCATGGCACTCTACTGAGGGCAACAACGTGAGACTCTGTCTCAAAAAAAAAAAAAAAAAATTAGCCCAGCATGGTGGAGCTCTTCTGTAGTCCCAGCTACTTGGGAGGCTGAGGCAGGAGGATCTCCTGGGCACAGGAGTCTGAGGTCGCAGTACCACTGTACTCTAGCCTGGGGATCAAAGAGACACCCTATCTCCAAACAAAAATTGACAAGCACACTATTATATATTTGATCTATAATGAAGATTTACTACTCTTATAACCAAAATAATGCAAATATTGTTTTATAAATAAAAATGTTTTTGACAGAAATCCATGTTTTATTTTCTCTCGGAGTACTTCAAAAAAAATCAAGAGATAGATTAGAATAAAATATATTGTTAAAAAATAATGTGAAACTTCAAAGTTTGCAAAATCTCAAAGCATTATACAAATGAGGGCCTCTGAAACAAAAGGTACCAAAGCTTTATTATTCAAATACAAGGAGCCAAATTTAGAAGAGAAATTTGGAGAAATGATTTTCATTTTCATTTAGAGCCCTGTGATCCTAGTACCCAGTCTAACAGTTGGACTGGCATGTTATAATACACAGAGGAAACACTTCTCCAATGCACTTATCATTTCTCTGCCTGTGCGTAAAACAAGGTGGGCAATTTATTCGTCTAAACACAGACTACGTGTGGGGAAAGGGGTGGTGACACTGATTACCTCTGTCTGAAGGCCGTTCGAGTGGAGGAGCAGATGATGGAGGAGCAGATGACGATGTCTTCCTGCGAACCAGGGTCAGGTGCACCACCTGCCCTGCATTCCGTAACACTTCAACAACGTCCTGGTTGGACATACCCTGAATATTTACACCGTCAACCTAAAACAGTAAGAGAAAACATAAAAGGCTTATGGTTAGCTACTATTTTTAATTCTTGCAAGCTAAATAAAATGAGGTAATACATTTTATTCCAAAAATGATTTATATTAGACTTTGGAACATATTTTTAAATAAGGATGCAAAATTAGCACTGAGACATACTGACAAGCTTCCTTCCACACTAAAAAGCACATGCAAACGTGTGCTCTTGAGTCACACATTTTAACGCACAGGTAAAGGGTTTTCATCCGATGGTATCAAAATTCAAAATGCTGTAAAACATGGTCCTTTTTTTTTTTTTTTGCAATTTTTGGCTGGGGCTGGGTTTGAACCCGTCACCTCCAGCATATGGGGCCGGGGCCCTACTCCTTTGAGCCATAGGCGCCACCCAAAAGATGGTGTTTTTACACACAGCTCTCAAGACCTGTTAATAAAAGCTGTTATCACCAAAACCGTAGACAGGATTTGATTCTTCATTCTTCTACAACATCACTCTAGATTATTTTCCAAAAAAAATACTGATCTCCCTCCAATAGGTCTTCTGATTGAAGTCTGTGCAAGAAGTGTTGTTCTTAATCTAAATCAAGCTCAATTCCACACTTCTGGATCAGGACCCCTCTCAACGTTCTCCAGCCATAAGCACCTTAACGCGTATTTTCTCCAAGGCACCCACCACAAGCGCTGGCCCACAGACTCTGCACTATGGCCAAGCACTTCCTGAGCCATTAACGTCAATGCTAAGAGTCATGAAATCGTGCTCCTTAGATAGACTCAAAGGACGGAGATTCAAATCATGCCACCCAAAGTGTGTTTTTGTGTAAAGCGACATATTTCTATCTACTTATATATGGATGCGTGTATAGATTCTACTATACAGAAGTTCAATTAATTTCTACTGGACGGGGAGAAGAGATCGATTTTAATTGATAAAAGTTAATTATATGTATTCTCAAATGTTTAAAATATCTTATTCTTGGGTGTACTCAAAATTATTATTTGTAGAAAAACTACTTTCACAAAGAGATGAAAAAAGCTAGTTCATAGTTTATTCATTGTATACAAAATGAATGTGTTTGGTGCATCTTACAAGGGTACATGTGAAACTTACTAAATATAGAATATAAATATCTTCACACAATAACTAAGAGGGTGCCAGGAAGGCTGTGTCAACCCAGTTCATGAAGAGTATCTCAAATTGTATGTAAAACCAGTGCATGGTGGCCCCATGGTTGCATTAATGTAGACAGCTATAATTTAATAAAAAAATAAAAATGAGTGTGTTTGAAGAACTCAAAGAGGAATTGGAAAGTGTTCTCTAGGATAATGCCAGATTATCTTTCAAATACATATGCATGTGTAAAAATACTAACAATTATATAATTATAATGTATTTGTTCCACCAATATTCTTAGTGAATCCTTTCTTCACTGACAGTAAAAATAAGTCAAATTTAGGACCATAAGAGCTCAAATTAATGAGATTTCACAGTACTAACAAGTTTAATTTTTTTTTTTTTTTTTTGATATAGAGTCTTACTATGTCGCCCTCGGTAGAGTACCCTGGTGTCACAGCTCACAGCAACCTCCAACTCTCGGGCTTACGTGATTCTCTTGCCTCAGGCACCCGCCACAACGCCTGGCTATTTTTTTTTTTTTTTTTTTTTTTGCAGTTGTCATTGTTATTTAGCTGGCCTGGGCCGGGTTCGAACCCTCCAGCCTCGGTGCATGTGGCCAAGGCCGTAACCACTGTGCTACGGGCACGGAGCAACAAGTTTAATTTTTTAAAAAACCTTATGGATCTATATGAAACCGTCCTCCTCTCACACGCACATGTATTATTTTCACAATCAACCTTCTTTGGAGCTGGATTCAAATCTAAAATACAGGACCGTTACTTACAACAACTATTTTGTCATTTACTTGAATGTGGCCGTTGTGGGAGGCGGCGCTGCCGGGGATGACGCTCTTCACATAAATTCCAGATCCCTCCCCTGAAGACGCACAGACGAGCCGAAGAAGGAAAAAAGCTCTAATTAGGTCTTGATTGCAAAATTCCTATCAAGAGATTAATTAGCTAAAGGGGCTGACTGAAGGCTTGCTAAATACTATGTTGAACACAAGTAGAGAAATTGATGGATTATTTCAAACTGTCACTATCACAAGTGACCTGAATTCGCAATGATTTGATGGATGACTCCTCTTCTGGAAAAATAATCAGTAATGGAAGCTTGATGAAACGCACGCTAATCTAAGCTAGAATTCAGGAGTGCCCGGGTTATATCTGACCCTCTTCTGCTGGTCAGTCTCCATTCTTACCGCTGACTTGGCATAGTATTTGTCATTTTTCAGCAGCACTATGACAAGAGTCTCCTTAACACGTCCCCTTGCCTACATTTAGCTCACTGCTCATGCTAGCTTCCCAAACACAGAAAAAAAGTGCACATCACCTTTAAAAAAAGACTAGAACAAGTGGGCAGCGCCTGTGGCTCAACGGAGTAAGGCACCGGCCCCATATGCTGGAGGTGGTGGGTTCAAACCCAGCCCCGGCCAAAAACTGCAAAAAAAAAAAAAAAAAAAAAAAAAAACTAGAACAAGCTCATCAACATGAGATGACCCTTACATTATAAAATAAAACATGTAAATAGAAACATATAGCTGTAAAATGTTTAACTACATAAAAAGCATGGATTCCCGGGGGTGGGTGGTTCAAATGAGTAAGGTGCCGGCCCCATGTGCCAGAGGTGGTGGGTTCAAACCCAGCCCCGGCCAAAAAAAAAGCATGGATTCCCATGGGCAATGACTAGAAGGAAACTGGACAATAAAAAGCCATAGATCTGGAAGAATTCGTGTTTTTATTTCAAATGAACTCAAAACATTGTCTGTAGACAAAAAATAAATACCAGTGAATTCCCCTTGCCAAAAATATACAATTTTCATAGAATCATATTCATGGCTCTCCACATTCTGCCCCACAGCCGTTTTTTACTTCATCTCCCACCAGATCCTTCCAACAAGTAAAAGTCTAGACACACCACAACACCTAGTTTGTTTGTTTTGTTTTTGTTTTTGTAGAGACAGTCTTATTTTGTCACCCTCGGTAGAGTGCTGTAGCGTCACAGCTCACAGCAACCTCCAGCTCCTGGGCTTAGAAGATTCTCTTGCCTCAGCCTCCCAAGTAGCTGGGACTACAGGCGCAAAACAGCAAGTTTTTCGTGATTTTATACCCTCCCTCTAAGTTAATTCTTTCTTCCTCTCAACTTCGACCTGCATATCAAAATACTTCTTCCTCTGCATTCCCAGCTCCAACGTCTTCTTCTGTGTGAATTCTGTTCACCTCCGTCAATGTGACTATTCCACCTGCTCACTATCATGGCTTGCTTATGCAGTGGGCTTCTGTACCCACAGGTTCCCTATCTGCGAATTCAACCAATTGCAGATTCAACCAACCATGGATCAAAAATATTTGAAGGAAAAAATAGTAAAGATAACAATTGACAATTAAAAAAAAAAACAAACCAGACTTTAGGCAGCGCCCATAGCTCAGTGAGTAGAGTGTCGGCCACATACACTGAGGTTGGCAGGTTCGAACCCAGTTGGGGCCAGCTAAAACAACGAAGACAACTGCAACAACAACAACAACAACAAAAAAAATAGCCGGGCATTATGGCGGGTGCCTGTAGCCCCAGCTACTTGGGAGGCTGAGGCAAGAGAATCGCTTAAGCCCAGAGTTTGAAGTTGCTGTGAGCTGTGACTTCATGGCACCCTACCAAGGATGACATAATGAGATTCTGTCTCAAAACAAAAAAACCAGACTTTAAAAACATAGTATAATAGCTATTTCCATAGCATTTATTTTGCATTAAGTATTTTAAGTAATCTAGAGATAATTTAAAGCGGAGGTGTCCAACCTGAAGCGCACAGGCTAAGTGCTTATTTTGTGAAGGTTTTTTGTTGTTGTTGCTAATCTGTGGCCTGGGATATCACAAAAAGTACCCATGGGCCTTTTTATTGCTAATCAGGTTTTGTTAATGTTTATGTATTTAATGTATGGCCCTAAAACAACTCTTATTCTTCCAAAATGTGGCAGAATATAAAAAGGTTGGACATTCTCAGGAAAGTATAAGAGAAGATATGCACAGATTATATGCAAAAACTAAGCCATTTTATATAAGAGACTTGAACATCCAAGTCTTCATATCCACAGGGGGTTTGAAACAAAAGAGATGATTATATGGTCGCTAAAATACATATTTCACTTATCCTTAAACAATTCAGATTTGTTTTACCTCTGTTTATCTCCCTAAATAAATTTTTCTTCATTTTTCTACCTTGCCCAGAACTATGCAAAATAAATCCTCAAAAGTCCAACAAATAGAATAAATCAAAAATTATTTTGAAAGTCTTGTTGAAAAGCATGCTGAGTTTCAAAAGGTTGTGTATTTGGATTCATCTGCTTCCTCCTGCCCTAAACCACCCAATCCCAAAACTTCTTTTGAAGTTAAAGACAAAAATGATTCTTTCCTTTATTCAGCAATTTTCTCCCAGTCATTCCCTCTCACTCAGGAACTAAACCATTTAAGAACTAACTCGTGATCTTGTAGCCAGACTTAGTTAAAAACTATTCAATATGGCTTTCTGGAAGCATTATTATACAAGCCGCATGGAGCTCTTTTCGAACTCATTTAAATTCCGAACCTAAAAAACGGTGGCACTTAAAAAAAGAATCCAAAGGTTTGAAAAAATATATTTCATTAGGCTAAAATAGCACAGGGCGATCTGACGTGCATTTCCTTCAGGACTTTGAATACATTAGCACACATAATCTTCCACCTGCTGGAAGTATGCAAAAAAACAATTTTTTTTCTAAGAAATTAACTCTCCAATCTTACTTTTTAAAATAAAAACTACAACATTTTATAACTCTGAATTTTCATGTTATTAGCACATATTTTTATAAAGGTTTAATTTTCCTGACCCTAATAACTTACCTATAATAAAAGAATAACTTATAGTAAATGTTCCCAAAGCTTTGTGGGTAGGAGTTGAGGGAATTTTATTCAGAGATGCTTGAACCATATGTTTTTCAATAGAAAAACAATTCTAATGAAACTACTTTAACTTATTTTTAGTGATTGAACACAATAATAATACTACCTGGACACTCACAACATCAAATATGTATACAGTAATCAATTTATCACATGCACTCATAACACATTAACAGTATTCAAAAATACCTATTTTAGAAATAAGAGGAGGTAAAATTCAAATATTACACACTGAAATGGACGATCATATCCTTTTATTAATTACTATCAAGCCAGCTATAAAACTATTGAGATTAAAAAGGCCATTCTATAATCGCTGAGAAGTAACTGGTTCCTATTAGAAATTCATGGTTTCATTGTTCAAGATTTAAATTAAAATCTGCAGTTATTTAATTTTACTGTCTAGAAACCTTAACATCCTTTCATTTCCAATATAAAAAAGCAATTCATCTACCTGTGTGAGGTGCCCCAGCATAGCCGATGATTCTAATCCCGAGACTCTGTCCGTCTTTTTTAATGAGTTCAACATTGTAAGTTTCAAAAAGAGAACTATCCTAAAAGGAAAAAAACAAACAAACTGGATGATATCTATTAAATTACACAATTGTGTATACAGTCTTTTGTGCAAAGCTGGCCAAGTATTTTCTTAGCACTTGTGGTAGGCAGAATTTTGAGATGGTCCACACAGGCCCCAGTGCTATTCCTGGACTGATATGACACCTAATGAAAGGGAGATGACCAAGGTGGCATTTATCTAATCACTGGGCCCTTTAAGGGAGAGTTTTTTCCTGCTGGAAGCAGAAAAGGACGTGAAAAAGATTTGAATCCTAAGAACACAACTTGTGGTTTGAAGATGGAAGGCGTCTGAGAGAAGGAATGTGGGGTGGGCGGGTTTAAGGAGCTAAAAGAGGTCCTTGGCTGATAGCTAGCAAAGAAAAAGGGGCTTCAAGTTAATACTGGAAGACATTACTCTTAGTAAAGCATCACAAGAATGGAGAAGCATGAATCCTATGTCCTCAATTTTGATATGAGGACAATTAACGACAATTAAGGTCATGGGGGGGGAGGAAAAGCAGAGAGAGGGAAGGAGGGAGGGGGGTGGGACCTTGGTGTGTGCCATACCTTCTGGGGGCAAGACATGATTGCAAGAGGGACTTTACCTAAAAAATGCAATCACTGTAACCTGGCTTATTGTACCCTCAATGAATCCCCAACAATAAAAAAAAAAAAAAAAAAGAAAAAAAAAGGGACTTCAGTCCTACAGCAGCAAGGAACTGTATTTGCCCAATGATCTGAAGTAAACTGTCTCTAGAGCATCCAGAAAAGAGCACAGACAGGCCAACACCTTGATTCTGGCCCTGTAAGAAGAATCCCTGCACGGAGGACAGCCAAGCCCACCCTGAATTCTGACCTGCAGAACTGTGAACTAAATACGGGTATTGTTTTAAGCCATTACATTTGTGGTCACTTGTTATACAATCATAGGAAACTAATATAGTCACCTAGAAAATACTCAGGTTATACTTATATCTGAAAGAACTACAAACATAAGAAAAAAATCTAGAAACGAAAGGTAAGACTATTGTTAATTAATATAAAAAAATTGAATTAAAACTTATTTTCAATACTCACCTTCTAAACATTTCTGTAAGAAAGTGTAAACACATAATACTTTGCCTTGAATCGAAATCATTAACATCAGAAAATAAATAACTATGAAATAAATAACCCAGCACCCATAGCTCAGTGGGTAGGGCGCCAGCCACATACACTGAGGCTGGCAGGTTTGAGCCCAGCTGGTGCCTACTGAACAATGACAACTGCAATAAAAAAATAGCTGAGTGTCGTGGCAGGCACCTGTAGTCCCAGCTTCTTGGGAGGCTGAGGCAAGAAAATCACTTAAACCCAAGACTTTGAGGTTGCTGTGAACTATGACACCACAGCACTCTACTGAGGGTGATATAGAGATTGATATAGAGGGTGAGATTCTGTCTCCCCCCCCACAAAAAAATGTTAAAAAAAAAAAGTGAGTAACTGATGAGATCAAGTTCCTACTTATCATCCAGCTATACTGGTCCCCCACTACGAGGTAGAAGGCTCCAAGGAACTAGAGTGACAGAGGAAAAGAAAACGGATGTAACCACAAATTGGAGAAGTTTTTTTAAAAAGTTCTAATATTTCAGATTGAAAATTTCTCCTCATATGGTTCCAAGTAGGGAAAGGCAAACAACTTCCCAAAAGACCGAGCGATGTCTCGGGTGGTGACGACGATGGTGGCTTTCCAACCCCATCCACCCACAATCTCTTCTCTTTTTGTCCCTCTTCCTCCAGGTTCCTCCTTTTTAAAACTATTTCTTTGCCCAGATACTTTAGGCTGATGATTGAAAAAAACAAACAAAAGAACAACAACTGTTTTTTTTTTTGTTCTTACCTTATTATAATGGGGGGAAAAAAGCTTGGAAGGGACCACAAAGATCTGAATTCAAACTCTAGCTCTGCAACTTACTCCCCATGAGGGCTTTTCTTTCTTTCCTTTTTTTTTTTTTTTTTTTTTTTGGAGACGGAGTGTCACTGTCACCCTGGTTAGAGTGCAGCGACATCATCATAGCTCACTGTAACCTCAAACTCCTGGGCTCAAGTGATCCTCCTGCCTCAGCTTCTCAAGTGTAGCTGGGACTACAGGTTTATACCACCCTACCCGGCTAATTTTTTTCCTATTTTTGGTAGAGGTAGGGTTTCACTCTTTCTCGGGCTGGCCTCAAACTTCTGATCTCAAGCAATCCTCTTGCCTCTGCCTTCCAGAGCTCGAGGAGACAGGTATGAGCCACTGTCCTTAGCCAACTAGTAAACTGACTTTCATTTCCTCACCTATTAAATGGATTTTAAAACCTATCTTGCAGGGCGGTGCCTGTGGCTCAAAGGAGTAGGGCACCAGCCCCATATGCCGGAGGTGGTGGGTTCAAACCCAGCCTCACTCAAAAAAAAACAAAAAAACAAAAAAAAAAACCCTGCCTTGCAAAATTACTGTGAAGATTTCAGAGGATCTAAACAAATCCACAATAGTGATTATTATTAACTATAATAATAATTATAATAAATATTATTGACGTCCATTCCCTTTGGCTGGTTTGTTGACATCAGTGATAATTCTCATACATTTAACCAGTATTTACCATTTTCCCGCCAAGCACCTGGATCTCTCTTCAGTAACCTGTTGAGAGGCAAGTATTATTAGCCTTCAATTTACAAACGAGTAGCTGAGGCAAGGTGAGGTTAAATGACTTCACCCTGAGAAACAGCAGAACAAAAAATTCAACATGTCTTGTGTCTTTGAACTGGTTTTTCCTCTGCTTCACATGCTAATGCGATGTTCTGAAGTTGAAAGAATTTCTTAGCCCACAGTGCATTGCTTAAGTTGAAAAGACGATTTGTATACTCACAGAACCAGGGCTCCTGCTGGCCACTGTCGGGAGGGCAACGGGTAAGGCTGCCGGGGCAGGAGGGGGCACTGAAGTCTCACCACTTGGGTCTCTGGCAACGAGCATCCTGACGGAACTCCCACAGTTCCTGAGAACTCGAGCAACCTGCTCACTGGTCATGCCCTGCACGTTTGTGCCGCCGATCTTCAAGATGTGGTCCCCTGTCTGAAGTCTTCCATCCTTTAATCAAAGAAAAAGATGAAATCATTTCAAGAATTCCATGATCTAACTTCACTTGTTGGTAACAATCAGGCTGCCAATTCTGGCAAAACAAAGCAGTCACCTTCAACGCTGAACAAGGCCAGGGGTGGTAGCTCACGCTTGTAATTCCAGTGCTCTGGGAAGCCAAGATAGGTGGATTGCTTCAGCTCAGGAGTTCAAGACCAGCCTGAGCAAGAGCAAGATTCCCATCTCTAAGGAAACAGAAAAAAAAACAGCCAGGAGTAGTGGTGAACGCCTGTAATCCCAGCTACTCATGAGGCTGAGGCAAGAGGATAGCTCAAGCCCAGGAGTTTGAGGTTGCTGTTAGCTATGACACTGCAGCACCCCAACTGCTAACCTAGTCCAGACTTTTATCTTTTTCTGGATTATTGCTAAGGCTTCCCAATTTCACCTCTATCCAGGGTGACACAGTGAGACTCCGTCTCAAAAAAAAAAAAAAGGAGCTTAACAAAATATAATATTGGCAAAACAATAAACGAATTCCTTAAGAAAAATAATTGGTATTCCCAAACAGGCCTTTGCTTGAGGGTACCAAGTCATAGTTAATGGTTTATAGCCAGGATACGAATGCTTTGGATTTAAGGAAGGGTCAGAAAGCCTGGGCCTCAGGAGGAGGAGGAGGTCAGGACAGAGCCCTCCAGCACAAAGCTAGGAGCTCTGAAGGCCCGTAGGCTCCACAGCAGGTTTGAGGAACCGTGGGGTTGGGAGAGAATGAAGGCAGAGAAGAGTCGTTGAGGAGCGGAGACAGTTGGAGAGGCGACTCGAAGGGAAATCACTGAACGGGGTTCTGAACAGACAAGTGACATTATCTGACTACTTTTAACAAGATCAGTGTGTAAAATAAACTATAGGCCAGGAAATGAAAGAAGCAGAGATGCCAGTTGGGAAGGCTTTGCAATAATCCAGAAAAAGATAAAAGTCTGGACCAGGTTAGCAGCTGGGGTGTTAAGAAGTGACATAGTTCTAATGAACTGTCAACAGGATCTGCTGATAGCTTCTATATGGGGAATGAAGGGTAGAAAATGAATCAAAACTCCAGGGTTTTGGCCTGAGCAACTGGAAAGATAGAGTTGCCCTGACTGAGATACACAAGACGGCAGAGGCAGAGATGGGCCAGGTGGAAATCAGCTCTGCTGTACAGATGCCCAGTCAGAGCCAGGCCAGGTGGAAATCAGCTCTGCTGTACAGACGTCCAGCCTGAGATGCCTGTGAGATATTCCAGTGGACACCAACATACAGCTAGATGAAAATCTGCAGCTCATTCAGTCTGGAGTTACTAGATGTAGGAGTTATTTACTCTTTGGTGATCAGACCCAGGGAGGCTAGAGCCCGCAATGGCTTTTGTGCAGGACTGCTGCACTAACCTCTGACCTAAGGCGACCAGCTTGGAAGAGGGATTTAAAGTCACGATCCTGAATGAGTTTACAGAAAGGATATGTAATGTTCTACTTCTTAAACTGGGTGGTATGTACATTGGTAATTATTGTCATTATTATTTAAAGTGTGCACAGATACATGTTTTTTTATAGGTAGTGTATTTCATACTCAGCAAAGTCCAAGACATACTTTTTAATAAAATACCTATCAGTTCGAAATACTTCCATTTCCTTTATTAATTTGTAAAATTTTTCTTTTTTTTTTTTTTAAGACAGAGTCTCACTCTGTTGCTCTGGGTGGAGTACCATGATGTCATAGCTCATTGCAACCTCATAGCTCAAGGAACCCTCTTGTCTCAGCCTCCCGAGTAGCTGGGACTACAGGTGAGCATCACAACACCCGGCTATTTTTTTTAGAGACAAGGTCTCGCTCCAGCTCAGGCTGGTCTCGAACTCCTGAGCTCAGGAAATCCGCCTGCCTTGGCCTCCCAGAGAGCTGGGATTACAGGCATGAGCCAACGCTACCGGCCTAGTTTGTAAAATTTTTTTAAACAGCTGCTTTTCTGTTGGAGCCTGGAACGCTGTGTCTCCGGCCCTGACTCAGGGCCTCCTCCGAGCTGGGACGCTGGGTCTCTGGCCCTGGCCCACTCAACTGTCCGGGCACCAGCCACTGCGCCAGCTTACTCAGGGTAGGTCTCGTTCAGGCCTCAGGTGCTGAAGCGCCTTAGAAGTCACGGCCAGTATTAGAAGGAGCGAGCATCTCAGCAGCAATCTCTCAGCAGCAGTCTTAGTAGGGGAGCACCGCTCAGGCATCCTCTGAGCAAGAAGCAGAGCCAGAGGAGGAGCCTGGCTAAGGTCTCCCAACGCTATTTACAGAAGTGATCCCATGGCCGCCTGCATCCTAGGTGCAGAGACTGCTAACCAATGACGTACACACTTTTGTGCTCTCGTGCATCTCACTAACGAGAGCCAAAGATGTCAAATCCCTTCCCCAATCCCTTACTGCCAAGGTATTTCCCACAGGTGCCTCCTATACCTTTCACTACATTTTTACTAAATGTATTTTATTATAAAATTTGAACTTAACCTTATTTATCTTCATTTCAGTATATTAAAACTACCAAATGTCGATATACCGTATATACTCGAGTATAAGCCAAGTTTTTTTCCGGCACAAAATTTGTGCCGAAAAACCTGAACTCGGCACAAATTTTGTGCCGGAAAAAACTCGGCTTATACTCGAGTATATAGGTAGGTGGTCTAAAAAAAAAGGTACGCCTGCAGAGCACCTCATAGGTTAAAAACCACTTTCAGGTGTCATCTCATTCAGAGGACAACTTTCTAATGAGAAAACTGAGATTCAAAAAGATTAAATGCCTTCACGAGATCACAAAGCTAGTACGTGGCAGAACCAGAATTCAATC
The DNA here is from genome assembly GCA_963574355.1 of Loris lydekkerianus. Taxonomy (NCBI): domain Eukaryota; kingdom Metazoa; phylum Chordata; class Mammalia; order Primates; family Lorisidae; genus Loris; species Loris lydekkerianus. Next base: position 5,267 of record CAUYPK010002034.1, on the reverse strand, counting down.
CAAGCTACTCACCAAATACTGTTCTTCTCATTTAATTATCAATCTAAGCTACTCACCAAGTACTGTTCTTCTCATTTAATTATCTACCTTATACATCTATTTCTCTACAGCAGTGTTTTCCAACTTTTTTTTTATCTCACGGAACACTTGAACCTCTAGTACAACGGTTGTCAACCTGTGGGTCGCGACCCCTTTTTAACAATGAAAATACACTGTGGCATTAGGAAGGTTGAGAACCACTGCTCTAGTAAAATTTCCACAGCACACTTAAATTATGTTGCTCAAAGAAAAAAAAAAAAAAAGAGTGAAAAAAAGAATATGCTTACTATGCTTTGAACTTCTTTAGAAAACAATTTAATTAATAATCTTTTTTTTTTTTTTTTGCAGTTTTTTGGCCGGGGCCGGGTTTGAACCCACCACCTCCAGTATAAGGGACCGGCGCCCATTAATTAATGATCTTTAAAAATTTTCGTGGCACACCTAAGATCCACTGATGGCCCACCAGTGAAAATCACTGAACTTGGGTAACATTACCGTAACGTTATTCTCTTATACACAAAGGCTTCTGGTAGATAATGTAACTATTTTCCTGTTCTCCAAGAAATTATCCACAGCTGTTAAGAAGTTTAAATAAAATGAAGATGGAAAACAGACACAGACACTTTGTAACATGGAAGCTTGAGAACAGACCAATGGCTGTTGGGTTGATTTGATTCCAGGCTTCAAATTCCTGGTTCCAGGTGGCACCATCCACAAACTACGGATGAAATTCTGAAGGAAGAAGATTTAAAAAGCCTGAAGACTGCTAAGTCTATACCTCACTTCCCCTTTCTCCAATTTTACAGGAATCTAAATGAACGAGGGCTGTAGATTCAAGTAACGTGCACCAAGTTCGGGCTTTGCTGTAAATGCTGCCCACGGTACGAGAAGGCGCTGGAGTTCAGAAACATCTGAAAAGACTTAGAGAAAGAAAACAGGTACAGGGAAGACATAATTGTGAAAAAAAATAAATAAAATAAAGAATTGCTGGATGTCTACTTTGGTAAGGATGATTTGATATTGTTTTTATCCAGGCAACAGACTTGAAATAAACAACGACTGAAGACAAAGTCCTGATGAAAGATAAAAGTGCAGCTGCCTCTGCAAATTGAACAATTCTTGAACAGAATCATGCTCTGATCAAAGAGTAAAGAGTACGTCGAATAAATGCGCTCATAGCTGGCTGAGCCAGAGGACATTTTTGCCACAAAGGATATATTTAGTGACTTCCTAGGCAGTACTTTTTTTTCCTATTTTACCTCGACTCTTAATTTAAAATGATGCAGATAATTTGCATCTGTCACTGAAAGTCAAACACTTCCTTCTTACAGAAAAACAGGTGTTCCAAGGAATTCATGACTACAAAAACAGTCATTAGTCAGATTGATAGGAATGACACAACATGACAGCTACATTTGCTAAGTCCGGAAGCCCCAAACGCGGCATGTTATTGGTATTTTCTGATCAACATTCCCCTTCCTCAACCTGTCAGCTGTGTAAGGAAACTTTTGTTCTTTAACAGTCTTCACCAGTCACTGAACACATTATAATAAATAGCTATGCCAGAATCAAGTCTGAAGTGGACTCTCAAACATCCCATAAAAAAGTTTATTAACCCACAGTTCTTTCAAAAGAGAAAAAAATTATGCAGAATGACAGCATAGAAGGCAAAGAAAAAAATTAAAACTGCTGCTACAACGGGGTATCGACTATTATAGTGAAAACACTAACAGTTATCATTTACACAGTTAAAAAGAAAAGTACTTTAATCCAAATTAGCATGTGTAGGCTGAAAGAAACCCACACTGCTTTGAGTCTTAAATTCTCTGATAACCTGTTATGGATGATAATTTCAAATCAAAAATTATTTGAAAACCTAAAGGAATTCAGGCCTGAGCTACAAAAAAAGAAATTAAATTTGTTTCTTTAAAAACTAAGAACTGGGGCTCAGAGCCTGTAGCTCAGCAGCTAGGGCGCCAGCCACATACACTGGGGATGGTCGGTGTGAGCTCGGCCCCGCCCTGCCAAACAACAATGACAACTACAACAAAAAATAGCTGGGCGTTGTGGCCGGAGCCTGTAGACCCAGCTACTTGGGAGGCTGAGGCAAGAGAATCGCTTAAGCAATTTTGAGTTTGAGGTTGCTGTGAGCTGTGACACCATAGCACTCTACCGAGGGCGACATAGTGAGGCTCTGCCTAAAAAAAAAAAAACCCTAAAACTGGGGGAAAAAAGAAACTAAAAAATGGCACCAAATACTTCCAGAAAACAAAAGCATTAACATGTTGGATTCCAGGTTGGCTTTGGTCTTAAACCAAAAAGCAACCTGTCACTGGCAGTACTTTATACTTTTATAAAGTAAAATAACACTCTCCCCCCCCCCAACAGGAATGAAAGGAAGAAATTAAATCCTATCCTACTGAAATTCTCACAGTCTTCACTAACTGATTTTTAAGGGTGCTATATGTGAAAAGCTTAGCCTAGACTCAGAGCCTTGTTCCCATCCATTTCCAAGGGCTGTAGAATCACTCAAAACAAAATTGCCTGGGAATAACCAACTGGTCAGTGACCTCCAGGCGGGCCTTGCTTACTCCAGACTCAGAGTCTGCGCCCACCCACCGACCCTTGTTTGGTTCCTTTCTGTTTTAGCGTTACAGGTGACTGGGTGGTGAGCAGATTCATTACTACTACCTCCTACCAAACTGTCAGCAGCTTACGACACCCTTAAACAGACTGTATCCTGAAGACAGCAGCGTATGCCAGTGTACCTGACTTCCCTAGAATTTTTCCAGACATGAAAGAGGTTTCTACTAAACAAGCTTTACAATTCCCGTTATCAATTTCAAAACAAACAAAAACAAAAACTAGCTCCTGAAAATGTTTTTAATGTTTGCCACGACTGATTAGAATGTTGTCCTAAAGATGTGTGTTTCAAGCAATGTGTACTTTAAACTATTTTTCAGAGGCTCACAGGTAGATAAGCCTTTTCAGCTTCCCTTATACATGTTGTGCAATTCCCTGTTCATGGAATTGGCCCTAGTTATTTTAACTGATTGGTCATTGTAACCAGATCTTACTGTTTCTACAAAGCTTCCTATAAATCACTTTAAAAAAAAAAAAAAAATGAATGCTATGTTCTCTTTCATTCATTATAACATTAGAGGAAGTACACAGCAGAAACACAAGTGAGGGCTTTGGAATCAGACAGACAAGTCCACATCCTGCCTCTACTTTAGTCAAGCTCTACAGCCAAACATCAGTTGTTTATCCTTCTAATTCACAGATAAAAGAGATAAATTCTTCTCTCTCATTGAATTGTGAGCATTAAAGTCAATACTAAATGTAAAATGCTTAGCCTAGAGCCTTGTTCCCACTGTTCTCTGAGGTGGTCAACATAAGGAACATCCATGGAGGACACGTGGTGCTTGTCCGGTCGGTGAAAATTAGGTCAACTCAGCTCAGTGCCTGTAGCTAAAGCGCCAGCCACATACACCAGAGCTGGCTGGTTCAAAGCCACCCCGGGCCTGCCAAATGACGATGACAACTACAACCAAAAACCAGCCAGGCGTTGTGGCAGGTGCCTGTCGTCCCAGCTACTTGGGAGGCTGAGGCAAGAGAATCGCTTAAGCCCAGGAGTTGGAGGTTGCTGTGAGCTGTGATGCCACAGCACTCTACCCAGAGTGACAGTTTGAGGCTCTGTCTCAAAAAAAAAAAAGAAAAGAAAATTAGGTCAACTGAAGGAGGTGTTCCACGTAGGGAACGGCTGGCTACAGGGGGTCTACATAAAATATAAGGAGCTAGTTTATGAAACCCTTTTAAATAGGGAATACCGATTTCCTTTTCTAACTCCCTAGTTTGGAATTTTACATTCTTTGAACAAAATGATACTAATTAACTCATTTAAGCAAACTATAGGTATTACTTTATAATCATGACCTATCTTGATCACATCTGAACTAATGACCTAAGGCATCCGTATTTCCCTAAGACGATGGTTGCCATAGCCAACAATGAATATTAATATTCAAACCATGAGTACACTTTAATTAAAATCGATAGGCCTTTAATTTCATTAAAGCTATGATCAGGGTACGTGAGCAAGAACTTGTAAAGACTCAGCAATGGTGCTGACTTATGTCAGGGAGAGGTCAGCTAGGGGACACCCCAGGTCCTAGACTCCATTACAGCTGAAAGGAATAGGGAGGGAAGGGAGAGGGAGCCCAGAGGCATCTTTTTAAATTTTCACACAGCCTTTTACTAAAGCAAGCAAAATTACCTCTTGGCCATAAAGGAGTTAAGAACAAGCCACAGGCACCTATCCTTTGAAAGGTCTGATCCCAAGGTTGGCTGTTGGCTCAACTCTGGGAGCTTAGATTTTGGGAGGGTTTCCACCACCCCCTGGTAAAAATGGCTCATGGTATCCAAACTGTGCCGACGATGTGTTTTCCCCTGAACACTTGACTGTTTGGCAAGTCGGAGACTTGGGACACACCTCACGTCCTCACATAACAGCATCCCGACAAAGTCCTGTGTGCGGAGTCACTGATGGTGTCCCTGGGAGACGCTGTGGCTACATGGTCATGGTTCACAACTAACAGATGTGAGGGGTGTCCTGTGTGACCCTCACCCCTGGGAGAGGATCCTGGGAAGCTTGGTTTCCTCCAGATTCACCTCAGGCACTTTTTCTGCTGTTCATTTTGCTTTGTATTCTTTCACTGTAATGAGTAATAGTTGCGGTGCGACTGTAACACATGCAGAGTCCTGTGAGTCCTCCTAGCAAACTGTCCGACCTGGGTGGTCTTAGAGTTAAGCCTCGAAGTAGTTTGCCAACTACTTTGCCTAGAAGTAGTCGGGTCCAGGATTCAAGCGTTCGTCCATCTGATTCTGAAAGCTCACACACTATGATCCCTTTCTGATCTTTCTGTTCAGAAAGGCTTATTGGAAGAGGGGCGGGTTAAGAAAACTTTCTCTCGGAGTGGATTAAAGATGACGGCTGAGTAACAGCTTCCCTGTAACTGGGCTTGGCGAATCTGGGGAGACAAGACTCCAGACATCTCTGGCCGGTGGGACCTGCCTACATCATCCCTTTGAGGATACAGAGAGCCAGCAAGGGACTTCTGGACCCCAGGAGGAAGACAAAAACAGTGGAAAACTGGCAAGTGGCTGCGTGTGTTCGATCAACCTAATCACGCCGGCAACCGTGAGTACAAGCAGCAGTGAGGCTGCAA
>CAUYPK010002033.1:0-41421 GCA_963574355.1 Loris lydekkerianus | reverse complement strand
GCCATTTAAATAAAGGACTTTATTAATCAGAGTCAAATCCAGGGCAATGCCTGTGCAAGACGAATAATAGTGGTGAATGTAAAGAAATAAGAGGCTTTTAACAAATGTTTGAGATTGTTGTTTGTTTGTGTGTTTCTTTCTTTTAGAGAGACAGAGTCTCACTCTGTTGCCTAAGCTGGAATATGATGGTGCCTTCATAGCTCACTACAGCCTTGAGCTTCTGGGCTCAATTGTTTTAAGAATGTTGATGCAATTATTCTTACCGTACTATGAAATTTATTGAATTTGACAGAATCAAGCAATGATACCATGGATATGATTTCTCACTTTTAGTTCTAAGAATAACTGGTTGTTGAAAAGAGCCTGGCCTGTCCATCTCTCATAGTGTTTTCCTTCTCACCGTGTGAGTTGGACACTCCTGCTGCCCCTTGCCTTCCACCATGAATGGAGCTTCCTGAGGCTCGCACCAGTTGCAGATGCTGACACTGTGCTTCTTGTACAGCCTGAACTGTACTTTAAATAAACCTTGCTTCTTTAAAAATTATCCACACTGGGCCAGGCATGGTGGCTCATGCCTATAATCCTAGCACTCTGGGAGGCCAAAGCGGATAGATTGCCCTGAGTTCAGAGCTTCCAGACCAGCCTGAGCCAGAGTGAAACCCCTGTCTCTACAAAAAAAAAAAAAAAAAAAAAAAAGCTGGGTATTGTGGCAGGCACCTATAGTTCCAGCCAGCTACTTGGGAGGCTGAGGACAGAGAAACTCTAGAGTTGGAGTTTGCTTTGAGCTGCGATGCCACGCACTCTACTGAGGGCCACAAAGTGAGACTCTGTCTCAATAAAAAAATGAATGAATAAATAAATAAATAAATAAAAGGGAAAAAAAAAGAAAATTTAAAAAGAAACTTCAAACTAAGACAATTGAAAGCTAATTGAAAGCAAAATGTAAAAAAAAAAAATTATTCACACTGAAATATTTCTTTATAGCAACACAAATGAACTAAGACAAATGTGGGTATAGCGTGTCCGTTTGGAATAACAAAAAAAATTCTGGAAGTGGATAGTGATGACGTTTGTGCAACATTGTAAATGTATTTAATGCTACCAAACTGTACACTTAAAAATGTTTAAAGGGCAAAATTTTATGTTATGTGTATCTTACCACAATTTTTTTAAAAGGCATATGCAAATTGTGCCTGTATCTCACCCTCTCAGAGGAGGAGAAGTAATCTGATGTAACCAGTTTATTGAATGAACTGGACTCAGAATGAAAAATTAAGCTTACTAGTTCTTCCTACTCATTTAAAATGTATTCTTTTAACCTGTTCCTTCCTGCCCTTAGGTGAAATTTTGGTAGGTTCTAACGCTTTTCTGATCACTTCAGGTAATACAAGTCCAGAACATTATAATATTATAAAGTTAAAATTCATGTAAAACTCACTTTTCCGCCCTCCAAAATAGAACCTTCTTCAAGGCCCAGAGAACTTCCATGAATGCAGGGATGGGGAGGAAGTTTAGCTTCTCCAATTTCTTTTGTTCACTACCTGCAGATGTTTTGGGCCCCTTTGGAATTGCAAGGAAAAGGTATTTTGATTGATAAAGTTGTCATCTAATGTTGGTGCCCTCTGATGACAGCAAATTTTAAATGCTGTGTTTTTCAAAGGGGATATGTGGGTTCTAGAGAACCTTAGGCCCCTGATGTCTTTCTTGCACAACTCCCTTGATGGGGCAATGCTTTCATCAGCTGGCTGCTGGGGTCTTCCTCTCTGCCCCTCCTTAGAGTCCCCAACACAATACATACAGTCTTTCCCCGTAGGGTCCTTCCCAAGATGACGGAGTCTGGCTCCTCTACTCAGAGTCTAGTGTCTGGCCTCTGGAAATATGTATGCATCTTTGCCCCACCAAATTCAGGAAGTGGACTGCTGCGGAGGACTGGCCAGCCTCAGTTTCTCTTTATCAGTGCTCCTTAGGTGGAAGGAAGTGGGAAAAAATCATGGCTTCTCGACCACCATGAAAATTCTCTCTAAGAAAGTGCTCATGAAGAGTTTCTTCCAGTGCCTAATGAACTTGTTGCCTTCTTTTAGGTAGTTTGAAAATAAGAGTGGGCTAATGCATGCCTTACTGGTTCCTTGTGCCTCCACATATCCTCCTGCATAGGCTGTCCAGCACTGCACTTTTTTGAGCCAGAGTCTCATTCTGTCACCCTGAATGGAGTGCAATGGCATCATAGCTCACAGCAACCTCAAACTCTTGGGCTTCAGCAATCTTTCTGCCTCAGCTTCGTGAGTAGCTAGGACTATAGGCATATGCTACAATGTCTGGCTAATTTTTTCTATTTTTAGTTGAGACTGGGTCTTATTCAGGCTGGTCTTGAACTCCTGAGCTCAAGCAATCCACCCACCTCGGCCTCCCAAAGTGCCAGTATTACAGGCACGAGCCACCGTGCCCGACCAGCACTTTAGAATGGGGGAATTCTTCAAGCCTTTGGTGGTGTAGGGCCACTCCAAAGGAAGAAAGGGGTTCATTTTAATAACCTCTTATACTGGAGCACTAAATCATCACAGTAACTGAACTCCAGAAAAGTCCTTTGCAAAGTCTGGGGAGGTGGAAGAGACAGCTTAGCATTCTTGTTTGGAATAACTGACAACTCCTAACCTTCTGCATCCTATATGGGTCAGCTGAGAGGGAACTTTAACCCTTAATCAAATAATCCTTCCTAGGATTGTGACACATCCTTCCCTGACCTCTTTAACCTTAGTCCTTGTGGAGAAGCAGAACTCCTACAGAAAATCGTGTCAAACATATATGCACTTTTTCCTACCTTAGGAAATACAGTTTAGTGAATGCGATTGAATTTTGTTTAAAAGAGACTCTACCATGCCTTTAGATTCTGAATGTCAGTTCTTCTCGTGGATACAGTTTTTCAGGTGGGTGAAATATAGGGATCAACTTAACATATAAACTGTGTATCTATCCACATCTCCCTTCCCCTCTGAATGCACATACAGCAGAACTTCCAGAGTTTACCACCTCCCTACACTGACCACCTCCTTAAGTTGACCTAATTTTCATAGACTGATGTGCACCACATGTAGGAATCAGTACAGCAGGCGTAGTTCCTTATGTTGACCACCTCCATATGTTGACTAGCTTGTTAGTCCCTTGGGTGGTCAACTTACAGACATTCTATTGTATTTGTTTAAAAAATGTAATCTCATTTGTAGTCATCTTGCTATAAAAAACAGAGTATGGATGACAAAGGAGGTAGAGAAAACATTCGATTTCTTAACATTATGACTAATTAAAACATGTTGCCCATGATAGTGAAAGTCTAGTACACTGGGACAAAAGGAACATTCATAAGTTTTCTGAGAAGAGGAAATAAAAACAAGTTATATACAAAAGATCAGGGATCAGGATAGCTTATGATCAGCAAAAGAAGCTGATCAGAACATACTAAAAATAGCAATGCAAGAAGCAAGAAGACAATGGAATACTATCTTCAAAATATTGAATGAATACAATTGTCAGCTTAGAATTCTGTACCCAATAAAATATGGATAATATGCATGGAAAGGTCAGTATATTTTCAGACACACAACTACCAAAAATTTATCTCTCAGGCACTATTTCTAGATGTGAGGCACCAAAATGAAGGAAGACACCACGGCAAAGAAAGACATAAGTCTTAGGATAGAGGCTTAAGGATAAGGAATTCCCAAAAGGAGGATAAAAGGAGATGTCAGTGTGAACAGCTTTGCCCCAATGTATACAACTGATGTGACTCAAGAGACAGATTTGCAAAGGAGTGTTGTCACCACAATGGCTCCTGCTGGATCATCATTTTATACTGAAACTTCCAGAGTGAGCCTGACCCAGATTCTTAGTGGTACCTGGTCAGCCAGAGCCATGCACTGTTGAAGCTTCTTCCCATGTCTTTGCGCCCTGCCACATGCATCAGCTGAAAATACCCATTTCCCTCCAGACAAGATTTTCGCTGATTTATCCTGAGAACTGGAGTTGGCCATGGAACTCAGAAGCAGAAAGTGGAGAGCAACCTATTGCCCTCAATTTCTACCAGATGGTTGGTAGCTGGCCTACGTGACAGACCAGCTGAACACCCACCCATGGGCCTTGTGTCATGGTAGCACCTGGTGATTCATACATATGGCCTCTTTTAATACTTCTGGGAATTGAAGCCAAAGTAGCTCAGAGGAATCATCCTATGTATTAGCTTTTTTCCAAGTCTTTCTCTGACAGTGACAATCTCATTTCTTTCCTTGTATAAGTAGGTGTGTATTCTCAATTTTTGTATCAATCACCTTTCACAGCCATTTATATACATAAATGAATAAAATAATAAAAAATTTGGCTGAGAAAAATAGATGGAAAAGAAAAAAATTATGAAGGTTTTAGGAACATGGGGACAGATTTATTAAAATTTAAATAATGTGCATAGTTCAATTGAAACTATAAAATTGTCAAAGTATGTAGCCTATGCTTAGAAGGCAATTTTCTAAAATTAATAGTTTTTAAAAGTGGAAGAAACATGAGTGATTTCTTTAAATGTCTCTTAAGTTTTTGGATATCCCGTTTTTGTAATTGAGAAAATACAAGTATAAATGCAACCTACAGCTTCATATATGGCCATAATAGCTGTGAGTTGTTTCAGCTTCTACCCCTAAGATGTTCCCCAAACCCACTGCCATAATATGCTTTTATACCTGCTCTCTCTCCACCCTTTCCTTCTACTCTAGCTCTGGCTACTCTTCTCTACTCTTCTCTCTAGCTCACCAATCCACTGAGATAGCTTTTCTTGAGGTCACTATCATCCATATCCAATAGTTAATTTTCAGACCTCTTTGTATGGAGACTACCAGTAGTATTTAGCAAAGTTGACTGCTCCTTCATCCTTCAATGCTTATCTGTACATATTTCAGTATGTAACTCTAAAATATAGCATCACACAATTAACAATGCCATGGTCTGAAACTTTGTGCCCTCCTTCCCAATTCCTATGTTGAAATCTAACCCCCAAGGTAATGGTGCTGCATGTGGGCCTTTGGGGAGGTGATTGGGGTCACGCAGCTTCCACCCTAATGAATAGGATGTGCTCTTGTAAATGGGCGTTTGCCCCTTAGGCCATGTGAGGACACACAGAAGGTCACGTCTGGGAGGAATGGGCCCCCAATGGATACTGAACCTGTCAGAGCTTTGACTTTCCAGCCTCCGGAACTGTGCAAAACAAATTTCTGTTGTTTATAAATTACCCAGTTCAAGGTATTTTGTAATTTTAGCCGCAGGAGTGGACTTAGGCAGAGAATGTAACAAAATATAATTATCAAATCTAAAAGAAAAAAACAATAATTTTTTAATGTCATCAAATATTCAGTGGGCATTCCAATTTGTTGTAATTGTCTAATAAATGTTGTAATTATTTTTCAGTTTGGTTGTCAAGTCAGGATCTAAATACAGTCCACACACTGTGGGTGGATGGTGTTTCTTTAAAGTCCCATTTAATCTAAGGGTCTCCTCCTTCCTTTCTCTTCCATTCAGTCTCTCTCTTGGATAACTGGATTGTCTTTTTAGTAGCACTTTTGAGACAACCCCTTAGATCTCCTCCTGCCTCTCTGGCCCCTCCTCCTTCCTCTGTCCCTGGTTCTTCCTGATCACTCCGACCTCTGACCCCTGGCATGCTCCAGGGTCAATTTTCAGCTTGCTTTTTTAGTTGTCTCCATTGATTCCCCAGATGCTCTCATCCAGTCAAATGGCTTTTAATGCCGTCTACATCCTGTCCACCCCTGAACCCTGGACTCCCACCTCTGCTTATTCAACATCCACAATTGTTTATCTAATAGACACTTCAAACTTAACATATTCCGAACCGAACTCTGATTTTTTACCTGAAATCTGCTCCTCCTCCTTTGCTTTCTGTCAAAGTAAATACTAACGCCATCCTTCGAGTTTCTCAGGCCCAGAACTGGAGTTTTCTTGATTCTTCTCTTGCGCTCACACTCCCATCTAATCCATTAGCATATCCTGTCACATCCTTCTGAGCACTTCACACTACCTTCATCTCCAGCACCCTAATCTAAGCTACTGGTCATCTCTTAACTTTCAATAACTTGGGTTACTGAAATTGCCACATCAACTGCCTTCCCTGCTTCTATCCTTTCTTCCTTTAGGTTTATTCTTGATAAAGCAGTTGGAGCAATCCTTTTCAAACGTAATCCAAATCATGTCAGAATTTATTCTACTCAAGTTTTTCATTTCATTCAGGGTAAAAGCCAAAGTCCTTACAATAGCCTATAAGGTCCTGAGCTATTTGCTCACCCCCCAAACTCTCTGACCCTCTCTCCCTCACTCTCTTTCTTCCCACCTTGCATTAGCCAAACTGTCCACTTTGTTTCTCAGATACGTCAAGCACAAGTTCATCTAGGGATTACATACCTGCTCTCCCCTAGAATACCCTCATTTATCCACCTGGCTTGCTACCTCCCTCGTTTCTGCCCACATGTCTTGCCTTTAATGAGGCCTTTCCTGAACTCCCCACCTATTTTACTTTTACTCATATCCCCACCCCAGAACACACACCTTCATCATCTTTCTTTATAGCCCTTACCACCTTCTGACATATTATTTGCTTATTTCTTTGTCTGTCTGCTTGCTCCATTTGACTGTAAGTTCAAGAAGCTATTTTGTTCATTTGTGTCCTCAGTGCCTAAAACAGCCCCCTAGCATGAAGCAGGTGTTCAATAAACATTTGCTCATGGACGGATGGATGTGTACGTTAGAATTGTACAAATCATGATCCTTTGGATGTCATTGCACAGTGCTTTGAAAGCTTTAATGGAAAAAGAAAAAAGGAAGTTGTGAGATTTTTTTTTTTTTCTACATAAAATCTTACTATGTTCTCTGAATAAATAGTAGTCAGGGGTGGACAGCAAGAAGACAGTTCTGGAATTGGAGGCATCCTTAAATGTCATCTACTTCCTGTCTGGATGCAAAGTCTTACAGGATGTTTTAAAGGATGGACTACCAAGGGATAGGAACTTCAATTAAGTAACCAAAACCATACAAATTTAGTTAATTATTAATAAAACATCAGATAACTACTTCTCATAAAAAGTTGAAAACTGGAAAACTTGAGTCATTAGACTGAATGGGATGAGAATTTGCAATTAGAGAAAAGGAGATAAGCAGAAAGGCTCTCCTCATTCAGTGGACACCTTACTTTGAAAAACTTACCTCCCAATCAGGAAATACGCCTTCCTCAGCCTTGGCTCACTTTATTATTGTAATTGAAGGGATAATGCCTAAAAGCAGAGACATTTTTATTCCTTCTAACCTTGAAAAATGTCTTTTTATTGATGGTAGAAAAGGCAGGTGCTCAAATACATTTTCATAGTTAGAAGTTCAAGTTTCCACGTCCAGTACAGCTGCAGGGATAAGTGCAAACTTTCTTTTCCACAACATTGTGAGGAAGGCAAAAAGTTTAAGATGAGAAGAGATACAGGAGAGAGGGAAGGAGGATGTTACAGAGATATTATGATGCAATGAGGGCCTTATGGAGGAGGCTGGAAACATTATGAGGTCAGGGTTTTTACTGAAATGTCTGTCTACATGAAATGTATCAGACCTAGGTCAGATTTCCTCCTTGCTAATATCTCAGTGGCAACTCTGATACCCACAGTATGGGATTTTAAGATCAAAGGAATGCGACCCAGGACAAAAACTGAGACAGCAGGGAGGCATTGTACCAACAGGAAGATTTTCCAAATTGGCAAATTTGCAGTATTATTTCTGTACAGAACCGAAGGGTTCCCTATTTCCCTATGAACACCACGGATGAAAAGAATGCTGCACTTCAGGTTATCAATTTCAGAGCATCCTTGAAAGCGTTTGAAAAATTGGTTGAAAAAACAGCAGCCTGCAAAAGAGATGAGAGAGCAGGAATATTTGTCCAAAAAGAAGGTAAGATCAGTGATTTCAGAGCAGTCCAGTTGGGCCTGTTGATTAGCACTGGGGAATGATTTAAGCCATCAGAGAGATGTCACAGAACTTAGTAGCAAAGACTGAATAAGGGGACTAAAGACCTAAATTCTTCTTTCTCTGTCTTTAACTAGCAAAGTGGACTTGAGCGAGCTTTTTTCTCACTTCTCTGAACCTAAGTTGTCTCAATTGTTAAATTAGAGGACTGGACTAAATGACATCTCAGAGTTCTCCCATGGCTTCTGCCATTCCACGGCTCACTAGTTGACCTGGGACCCTCAGTAGTACACAATGACCGTTAGTAAGCCATATGTGACACACTGCTGTCTCTGGACCCAAGCATATCAGGAGACCAAGGACTTTCATCAGCAGTGAAGTTGCTGCCTCACCACGATTCCATTGTCTTGGCCACCCCTGTGTCTCTAGGCAGGAAGGACTTTGAGGATACCAACATTAGGGAAATGTATGGCACAGTGGTCTGCTAAGAATACGTGTATTAGTGGCAGAGACTCCAGAGGAGAACTTAGAAAACGGCACCATGAGCCAAGTCCAAGCGAAGAGGTGAAGTGCACAGCTTTGTCTTTGAGGGCAACAAAGAAGAGTAGGCAAAACAGCAGAGCGGTAGATTACCAGAACAAATCCCATTGTTATAATAACAGGAGCAGGGCCCATATAACTGCTAACAGGACAGCACAGCCAGGTCTCCGTGGACCAGACTGCATAGTTACATGGAAGGGAAAATCTTGACGTTGGATGTTCAAGCCCAAACAAGTATTATTTGTTAGTATTTAGTAATTTATAAATAATTTCAATAAATAGAATTATGTTTGTTTTATTTGTGAAAAAAAGAGAAGTCCAGATAAATTATTTACCCAGGTCAACTCAACTTATACGTGTTCAAGCCAAGACTTGAATCTTTTAGCTCTTTGAATGACTATGAACTTGGCCAGGCTTTGTAAACTACAATTCCAAGATGTCCAGCAGATACCTGAAACCACAGATAGTGCTGAAATCATCTGTTGTCCACTGGAACATGGTTCTGTTCACGTCTTCCACACACATATTTAATTGCTTTCCCATCTTCACTAATCTCTTGTGACAGATTATGGCTGTAACTGTTGCAATTTGAGGTGTGACAGCAAAACTAGCATTTCCTTCTTCACTATTTTACAAGTAAAAGATTTGTACCATAGACCGAAGCAACCTCAGCGTTTGCTTTTTTTTCCTACCTTATTAAGTTGAGAACTTTCATCTTTTCACTCAAAGGGAGCACTTCACAGCTACTCTTTGGCGTATCTAAATCGCCAACATCACTACTCTTTTGTTTGGGGTTCTTTATAAAGTAAAATAAGAGTTACTAGGACATAAGCACTACAATGCTAGGACAGTTGGTCTGATAACTGAAATAGCTACTAAGTGACTAATGGGGTGTGCGTGGGTGGGCGTACAGTATGTATGGGCAGGATACAGGGGGATGTACACGCGGTTTCATCGTGCTACTCAGAACAGTGTGTGATTTAAAACTTAAGGTTTATTTTCAGGCTTCAATTGACCATGGGTAACCAAAACATTGGTAAGAAAAATTGCAAATAACAGACACTACTGTAGTACAGTATTTTCTGTGTTTTAAAACCAAAATTCTAGTATGGACTTTCTGCCCTTAGCACTACCAACTTTTTGGCTGAATAATTCTCGATTGTGTATATTTGTGTAGGGGAGGGTAATAGGGGTTGCCCTGCACATTACAGAATGTTTAGCAGCATCCCTGGCCTCTACCTGCTGGATGCCAGCAGCACACCTATCCCTAGCTGTAACAATCACAGACGTCTTCTGTCACCAGGCCCAGTGGCTCATACCTGTAATCCCAGCAGTTTAGGAGGCCAAGACAGGGGATGGCTTAAGGCTAGGAGTTTGAGACCTGCCTGGGCAACATAGCAAAACCCTGCCTCTTAAAATAATAATAATAATAATAATAATAATAATAGTAATAATAATAAAAGAATTACTCTTTGGATACTTCTACCTTCCACTCAAGATAAAATGTAGCAGGTACTCCAATTGGTGAAAGTTTTTACAATAGGAGAAAAAAAGAAATTCCTTTTCTTATCTTTGTATTTCAGGAGGTGAGGGGGACCTCCCTAAATAGCTTAAAAGCTACGGAGAAGGAACAAAATACCAAAGTAAAATATTTTCTTTTGATTTAAATGATGGCCTGGTAATGTTTCCAAAGACAAGCTTTTTCAAATGCAAATAAATTTGGTTTTCATACGTTGAAATAAGAATATAGAAGGTTAAGAAATAAAAAAGGCAGCTGCAATATAAAAGATAGTTCTTGAAATTTGATGAAAATATTGTTTTACTTTTTCCAATGCAGAGGCGATTGATTATGACAAGTTTTATGCAGCGGTACAGGAACTCTTTGGTCCAGAAGTGAAGAATCAAGATGTGAAATGCTTTTACAGGAAACTCTGCAGCAACCCTGATGCTTCCATAGACTGGTGTGAGGTAGTATTTTTAATGATAGTAGAAAATCCAGATATCATTTCCTAGTTCAAAATAAATAATTAAAACAAAGTGTTACTCCCACTGGAGTCTAACCACAGTATGTACCTAGCATGTTTCAAAGCTTACACTCATTAAGACACGGCTACTGCCCACAATTGAAAGTGGGTAAATCAGGTAACTGTTTAACTGTATTATTAACATCATTATTTGTATTCTATCAAGAATATCCAAAAGAATCCTATGGCAAACTGTTAGAGCAAGGACGAAAGTTCAAGAGAGTTCAAAGAAGGTAAACATGACAGAATCAATAACCTCCATAAACATCAATAAAAACCACTGCTCCCTCTCACCAAACTGACATGAAAAAAAGAAAAGAAAAAGATTCCATTCACAAGAGCAACAGTGGGAGAAATATCAAGGGATAAATCTACTGAGGAATGCAGAGTAGAAGTTTATGAAACATTACTGAAAGAGTAAACTACCATCAGGAGAATAACTGAGAGGCTCAACTTGTAAAGATTGTAATTGTTCCCAAATTAAATTACATAATTAATGAAATTTCAGTAAAATTCCCTCACACAAGCAATTGAATTTCAATATATCTTTTTTTTTTTTGATAATTCTTATAAATATTTTGGATTGCTTGTAGAAATTGAAAACCATTCTCATAAACTTCTGGTGAGTACTAACAAAGTCTCTGATACCTAGTTGAAGATTCTACTGTGGTGCGTACTTTAAAAGCATTTCGAGTTTTGCAAGAAATGAAAAGTAAAACATGATTTTCACTTAAGTCTTTACTTGACTATGCCATGAGTTTAAAACATGAATGCACAATATATATGAATAGATATAATATAGGAGAAGATAGAAGGGGAAAGAGTTTACTGTAGTACATGTTACCATAAGGCTCACAGTCAAAGATAATACTTTTTTTTTTTTTTTTTGAGACAGAGTCTCACTATGTCATCCTTGGTACAGTGCCATGGTGTCACAGCTCACAGCAACTTCGAACTCTTTGGCTTAAGTGATTCTTTTGCCTCAGCCTCCTGAGTAGCTGGAACTATAGGCACCCACCACAGTGCCCAGCTATTTTTTTGTTGCAGTTATTTAGCTGGCCTGGGCCAGGTTTGAACCTGCCACCCTTGGTGTATGTGGCTGGTGCCATAACCACTGTGCTACGGGCGCCAAGCCCAAAGATAATAAATTTTGATTACTGAGCTTACTGCTTTTTCTTTTTTCCTTTTTATTTTTTATAAGAGTCTGCTGCTTCTATATAAATGTTTTACAAGATCTTATCATGTATTTATGGTCAATTTTCTAAAATGTCTTGGATTTTGAGTTGTACGTTTCTGAGAGATTTTCAGCTTGGTTAGCTGAATTTTACACAGCAGTGATCTGTTTTTCTGAACCTAATTATGAGTTTTAAACATTACTAAAATTAGAGTGAATTCTGAAGTTCTAAATAAAGTGCCTGTTGATATTACTAAGGATATGAACAAAGCTTTGGTTGGGATTTTAATATAAAAAAAAAGAATTATCAAAAAATTTTAATATCAAAAAAAAGAATTATCAAAAAAAAAAAAAAAAAGAGAGAGAGCGATATTGAAATTCAATTGCTTGTGTGAGGGAATGTGTCTCCCTCCTTAGATGCTTTAGGTAAAAACAGACAGATATATGAGGTTGGACAACTAAGTTTGTGAGCTCATCCTAGAAAATGTGCTACATACCTCATTGTTGAATATCATTACAGTCACCTTCAAAATACTCCCTTTGGGAATCTGTGCACTAACCCCAGTGCCTAGTCCAACCTTCAAAGCAATTTTGGAACTATTTTTCTGGAATGGTCATCAGAACTGTCTTCATAGAAGTTCTGACAATAAAGTTCATTAACTTGTGCTAGAAAAAATGCCTTGATAGGTGGACTAGGCACTGTTGCCATTGCATAGCTTCCCAAGGGGCGTACTTCAAAGGTGATCAGAGTGATGATATTCAGCAGTAATATATGTAGCACTTTCTAGGATGGGATTGTGAACTTAATTGATCTTAAACTAAGATTTGTTCAAAGAATGACTGAGAAATTTTGAAGTTATCCTTAGTGAAGCTGTAGCATAAAATGTCATAAAAAAGCATTGACAGGAAAGAACATAACTTTTGAGGTTGAACATTTAGAAATTCTAGACCTGCGTGTCCCAAACATTTGCCTCTAGACACATGGGGCTATTGAATACCAGAAATATAACTAGTCTGAATTGACATGAGCTGTAGTATAAAATATATACCAGAGTTCAAAGACATAGTATAGGAAAAAAAAGTTAAATATCTCATTGATGACTTTTTGTATTGATTACATGCAGAAGTTATGTGTATATATTAGGTTAAATAAAATATATTATTAAAACTAATTTCATCTTTTTTAAACATTTTTATTGTGGCCACTAGAAACATTAAAGTTATATACATAACTCACATTTTCATTTCTACTGGACAGCACAGAAAATGTCAAAAAAGGTAGAAGAAATTTCTTTCAATCAGCAAAGACAGATCTTTCCTGGAAAATAAAAGATGGAGAAACCTTATCTAACCACCTCTGATAAAAGGAATCCAACTTTTAATTTTTGCAGTAGTACTTTTGTCAGGTTACTTCATCCTACATAATTAACTGACTAGCCAAGAGTATTTCAAATTAGTCTTTAATATAAGAGGAATAGCTAAATCACCTATGCCATATCCTGATTTGTCTTTGATTTCCAAAGACATCAGCGAGGAAGAAGACATTTGACACTATACTCCAAGAGCACACCCGTAAGAGAACTAAGGTTAAGCTTCGCGACTCTAAATATCAGATCAATGAAAATAATCAAGTGAGCTGCTATGATTGAAAGTGCCCACATGAAGAATAAGATGTCAAAGTCTTAACTGTCAACTAGCTTGACAGACAGGTTACAAGTGCAGGTTAAATTTGGGCAAGAATACAAAGAAGCCTGGATACTGCATATTTTAAAATTATAAATTATAAATTATAATTTATTTTAAAATTATAAATTATTTTAAAATTATAAATCCAGCTAATTGTTAAACTACATGTTCCATTCTCCAATTTTGACAAACACCTTCATAATGTTCTGGAAGTCCGGTTAGAATTTGAAATTTACCATAAGGACATGTGCATTCGAATGTTCATCATAACTCAATTCACAATCGCCAAGATATGGGATCAATCCAAGAGCTTATCAACCCATGAATGGATTACAAAACTGTGGTATAAATATATCATGGAATACTATCCAGCCATAAAAACGTGGAGACTTTACATCTTTAGTATTTACCTGGATGGAGTTAAAGAACACTATCCTTACTAAAGTATCACAAGAATGGAAAAGCAAGTATCCAATGTATGCAATACTAATTCAAAACCAATAGACAACAGCTATATACCCAATCAGAGAAAAACACGGTTAAATTTAAGGGGCCAGGAGGAGAGAAAAGGGTGAGGGGAGGAGGGAGGAGAATTGATGAGCTCTCACCTAATGGGCACAATGTAAGGGTAGACAGCACACTCCCTGGGTGAAGTGCTCAACTATTAACATGAGCTTTACCTAACAAATGCAAACAATGTAGCCTAATCATTTGTACCTTCATATTTAT
This sequence comes from Loris lydekkerianus, assembly GCA_963574355.1. NCBI lineage: Eukaryota > Metazoa > Chordata > Mammalia > Primates > Lorisidae > Loris > Loris lydekkerianus. Next base: position 27,282 of record CAUYPK010002033.1, on the reverse strand, counting down.
CTGAAATTTAAAAAAAAACCAGGAAATTGCATTTATAAACTAACATAAAGAAAGAAAAAATTTACTCTCCTTGCAGCTTTACACTGAAAGAAAGAGACCAGGGGAGACATGGCCCACCTCCCTTCTTTCAGCACTAGTGATTTTATCCCACATCATGAGAGCCTACACATGTACACATATGAACACCCAGCCCACATAGCTACATTCTCCACACCCTGCCCTCCACCAGCACTGTCCCTTGACCACCCGTCAGTCCTAGAAGTCACACCAGTGATGCACAGTCCACCCTTACAAGGATGGACTTGAGTGAGAAGTTTCTCAGCCCTAAAAAGCCTCTGAACCCTTTGGGGAGGGAATTCTGGGATCCCAGGAATCTAGGGCATATTTTAAAAGCATAGGCATGAACTTTGGTGGACGATGGCCCCTTAGTCTATGTAAAAAACCAGAATGGGGCCCTTAAATCTACACTGACACAGTAGCCACCAGCCACATATGCTAGTTTTATGTTTAATTAAATTAAAACTTCAGCTCTTTTCATTTGTACTAGTTACATTTCACATGTGGAGAGTGGCTATCATCGTGACAGGACAGATTATAGAATATTTCCATCATCACAGGAAGTTCAACTGGACAGTGCTACTCTCCAGTCATTGGTCCCCTGATACGGGTCTAAAAAAAATACTGAAAGTGGAAGCACGGCTGTTTTGTTTTTCTGTTAATCTAATGATTCAATATACTAGAAGCCACATATGTGTTTGTTAACAAGAGCTCTTAACCACCCAATGATTAAGAGTTTGAGAAAATGAACAGTGAAGCAGTCGGCAACTTTGCAGCAACACAGAAATGACTTTTTTTTTTTTTTTTTACCCTAAATCAGAGGTTCTCAAACTTTTTAAACAGGGGGCCGGTTCACTGTCCCTCAGACTGTTGGAAGGCCGGACTATAGTTTAAAAAAAAAAATGAACAAATTCCTATGCACACCGCACATATCTTATTTTGAAGTAAAAAAACACAGGAACAAATACAATCACACTGCCTCAGGTGGAGTTTGAGGACACCTGCCCTAAATCATGAAAGTACGCTACATGAATGCCTTTACCCCCCACCCCCAAGACTGAAGCTCTGTAACACTTTGTAAATCTTTTGGATATTCTTCCATATATTGGTAACCTAAATTTGGTGTCACTAAACTTTGAGTAGACCTGATTTTAAGAATCACACATTTTCACTATTTTCTTAAATATTTCCCCTACGCTCAATGGTTTACGTGCATGAATATCTAGTTCAATAGGTTTGGGATCACTAAAAATATGCAAATGTATATGTAACAAATGTTTTGTGTCAATACTAAAAAACTTTATGCATTTTTAGGAAATTAGAAGAGGTCTGTTGATACCATATTACACACTTAGATTCAGAAAACCATTGCTCTAAAAATGCCCCGTAAGTGCCAACAAGTGAGAGACAGTGGCTCATCCATTTGCCAATGTCTGAGAATTGGTTCTGTGAATGAAATGAAATACTATTCCAAAGTAAATCCAGAATTTTTTTCAGTTTTATAAATGAGGAAATGGCTCCGTGCCTGCAGCACAGTGGTTACGGCACCAGCCACATACACCAAGGCTGGGGGGTCTGAACTCAGCCAGGGCCGGCTAAACAATGACAACTGCAACAAAAAATAGCCAGCTACTTGGGAGGCTGAGGCAAGAGAATTGCTTAAGCCCAGGAGTTTGAGGTTGCTGTGAGCTGTGACACCACAGCACTCTACTGAGGGCGATATAGTGAGACTCTATCTCAAAAAATAAATAAATGAAATAAATAAATAATAATAAATGAAGAAATGGGGCAGTGCCTATGGCTCAAAGGGGTAGGGCACCGGTCCCATATGCTGGAGGTGGCGGGTTAAAACCCAGCCTGGGCCAAAGAAAATAAAACCCACAAAATAAATAAATAAATAAATAAATAAGGAAATAGAGGCTCATTCTCTTTGACATCTGCTCCCTCTCCTTTTCTCTTTTCCTTTCCAGTTAGAGCATCGTAATCTTCTTACACTTGTAAAATGTCTTTTTGTCCCCAAATGTCTTCCTTTCAGACTCTCATTTAATCCTCACAATAGCCCTGCAATATAGATTATGAAGGCAAATGTTGTTGCAGTAATTAAGATGAGGAAAGGAAACACAGAAAGGTTAACTGATTTACCTAAAGCCACAACAAGTCACACAGAAAGTCTGTTTTGGTCTTGGAGCTGAGATTTTTCTCCACCTCTTCCTCATCATTTCATATGACATTATCATGTTTCATCCCTGGGTTCCTATAAGTCATAAACAAGTTTAATAGGAAAATTCATGATAAGCTGCTGGCACACTGTATGTATATGAAGAGTCACAAGAACCTTGAAAAACTAGGGCAGGAAGGTTTTTCTTTTATTGTCCTGTGATTATTTTCACCAAGGATTTGTGCCAAGGTTCCTAAGAGGCATTTCTGTTTCAAGCCGTGTGACCCAACCTTTCTGGACTGAGACCCATCATCTGTAAAATGGAAATTCAATGCTGGAAGACTAACTTCATTTCAGTATAGATGACTGCCTTTTTTTTTTTTTTTTTTAATCAGCCAATATTAATCTTCTCAGGTAATAAGAACTAGATTTATTCTTTTAAACTCAGACACAAATCTGATTCCAAATGAAAACCGCATTGTTGTAGCAAGGCCACAAAAGGTTCTTACTTTCTTTTTTAAAATTTTTAGATGCAAAGGCACTTGGAGAATTTGAGATTCGCAGAATAAGGAAATGTTAGAACTCAACTAATACATCATTTATGCCTACCCCTTCAATTTATAATGAGAAAAATTAAATGTAAAGAGATCCAAAGAAATATGGTTGCCTTAAGTTTATAAATTAATTGATGGAAGAGTCTGATAACAAACCTTATCTATCTGCTTTTCCTACAATGCAGCGTTGATCTGGGCTTCTAGTGAACAAGTCATATACGCATTGTTTTTTAGGAGCACACTATAAATTAATTCAAAGAAGAGGCATACCACACCATCTGGGATGCCTATAATTATGTTCCCCCTCAAAAGCGAATTTAAAGTGAATTATTATAAATCTAAAATTATATTTTCTAACTTCTAAACTGTTAAAAGAATGTTCTAGGGTGAGTTAAAAAGTTGCATACAGATTTTTATTTTCTTCTATCTGCTTTTTCATTTTTTCTATATATTCTACAATGAACATATGCTCCTTACATAATCAGGGAAAAAATGTAGTTAAAAATGAATCACTGAAAGCATGAAGAAAGCCCTTTAAATGCATAGTTAAAATTAATACTCTAATGGTCATAAAATATTCAAATATTGTAAAAAATACAATTTTTAGACTGAATTTAAAATGTTGAGAGAAATTTGAAATCCTTGAGTGTATAGCCCAGCACAGGAAAAATGGGTATTTTCTGCTAAAGCAACATTATTTGCTTGAAACATTTCCTTTGAAAATTTAAACTTTCACTGTCTCTTCTAAAGGAGTTTATCTGGTTATCTTAAACTTTTCCTCAAGAAATTTTACTTAAAGTCCTTTAAAAGTCCTATAAGAAAAGACATTTTAGTAATTTTATGTTTTTAGTATCTTTTGGAAGTTATTTTTGATAAGCACCATAACATCCTGTTATTACAAGAGAAAGTACCAAATTTACCATAGCCATAGTAGCAAATGACCACATGCTATCTATTGACATGTAGCTGTGGCTATAAAATATATGTGTGATAAAATACATGGTTGATGTATTGTCTGGACAAATAGCAAAGGTGCTTAGCGAACAGTTTTCAACTAGCAAGAAGGACAGTACTGAGTTGTTTCCTGTACTGTCTGTGAAAAAATTATGAGTTATAATGACTTAAATGTTGACATTGATTGAGCTTCTGTCTGGCACTTGGGGCAATAGAAGTGCCTCCCAGTCTTCCTAATCACTAAGTACTCTAATCATCCCCTTCCTCATTTACTCCTTATGACAAGTCATAAGGTGGAGTTATTACTGATTATCCTTATTTTACAGATAGGAAAAACTCAAGCACAGAGAAATGAAGGAACTTGCTTGCGGTCATGTGACTGGTAGACAGTAGAACCAGGATTTGGACCCGTGTCCAGATCCTACAGCATTTACTACCATCTCGCACAGGACACTGCTCCGGGGTTTCTTCTCAGATCCTATATGTTCTTAGACACTGAGAAGCATTATCATTATGCTCAGAAAAATGACATAGAGATTAAAAATCAAGTTAAATGACTGTGTGTAAACCGTTCTTAGAGTATGGGTATCACAGACATATAAGACATTATTTCAAATTAGATGGCACTGCATATGACATTGAGTTCTCCCAACCCTAAGAAACTTTGGAATTCATTAATATAATTAATGAATTTATTCATTATATTCATTAATATTAATTAATATAGAGACAATCATCATTATCATTATTTCACATTATTCCTGAAAATTATTATTTTACACTATTATCTCAGGTTCAATTGTCTGCTAACATTTATCGCCCATTTTTTTGTTTATATTGTGCAAGTCACTTAAATTGTACTGAGCTCTCTTTATAAAAGGACTGTGTGATAGGCAGAATTCTAAAGGTGCTCTCCCCTAGACTCCTGTCCCCTGGTTCTTCAGTCAAGCACTCATCTAGCTACTTCTGTGCAGGGGCTTTGTGGATGAAATTAGGGTACTAATTAGTTGACCTTAATATAGGGAAATTATGCTGGATTATTTGGGAAGGTCCCAAGTAATCACAGGAGTCTTTAAAAACAGAAGAGGGAGGCAGAAGAGAGCATGGGGACGACTCCACTGTTGTCGCCGAGATGCTGGGACCGGGTACCAAAACTCAATAAAGAGCGCTAGGAGAAAAGGGCAGCTGCAGTGGACAGCCCCCAAGGAAATGGAGTTAGACCAGCCGTCTGAATGCACTTGGAAGCAGATTCTTCCCCCTGAAGTCTCCAGTAAAGAACACCTCTCTACTGATACCTTGATTTTAGGAAAATGAGATCCATTTGGACTTCTAACCTACAGGCAGTAAACAGGCAGTAAAACACTATGTGCGGTAATTTGTTTCTGCAGCAACAGAAAACTAATTCAGAGAGGGAAGTGTCAAAGTTCAAAAACTGTGTGTCTGCTGTTACGGTCAACAGAAAACAAAATGTATAAACAGCTATAAGAGGAATTCGAATGGAACAGCAATGGAATGGAACATTCAGAAAAGGGGGCTGGAGAAAGTTTCTTGTATTGCTTACAGTTGACTCGGGAAGGTTTACTGTATTTTTTAAGATGAGAGAGATAAGAACAAGTCTGAAGCTGAATGGAGAAGTCAGTAAGAAGGGAGAGGTTGAAGATACTGCAGGAAAAAAAGGAGACAAACTGAAGAAATGAAAGGGAATAGGATGCCAAGGACAGATGGAAGGATTAGCATTGGAAAGGAGAAATGTATCTTCCTTTAAAGGGGAAGGAAAAAAGGAAGGATTAATCCAAAACCAGCTTGGCGTGTGGGTAGGGTGGCAAGAAGCTGCAGATGATGGTGTCTGGTGCCTTCTACGGAATCTGAAGAGGAGGAGGTGAGGTCAGGTGCTGAGAGCGACCACAAGGTGGAGTCAAAGGTTTGATGCGCTTGGAGACTTGACACTGATTCCATGAACAATGGAAGAGACACGTTAAGGACGCGTGAGGAGATGGCGGGGAGGAACTGAAGTTCCAGGACTTTGGAGCTCGCGAATGGACGATGGCCCCATCCCTGGGGCTGGGAAATCTTTGCATGGATCAGCCACGGTAGCGTGGGTGCAAGGAATGCAGCTGTTAGATTCACTCAGCCGTGGAGTTTCTTGCCTGGCAGAGGCAGTGGTGTGAAGGGCTAGAGGATGATGGAAATGCATGATAGAGGTGACAGATCATTGACTCTAAACTGAGTGAGGAAAGGACGAGAACCGAGGGAAACGCGGGTTAGCAGGGGCGGAGACTCAGTTTCCTGCTCAGAGCTGATTGGCTGTGGAAGTCCTTCAATTTGCATAGCCAAGTTTCTTACACCAGCAATTTCTCCCAGAGCTCACTTGACTGTCTTCCTTGTCAGAAAAACTAGTTCCATCCTCAAGTGGCCTGATGGCTTTAAAGTACTATCCTTAAAGAGCGTCTCATTTAGTGGCTAGTCTCTGGACACCCTTAAAGAAAGTCTAATTTTCTCATTGAGTGGCTGTGGTCTTGATATAATTTATAATTTATTTTCTACCATCCCATGAGGTCTTCTTCATATAGTCTTTATAAAGATGATAATAGCTCATGTTTTTGAAACGTTACTTGTGCCAGGCACAGTGCAAAATGTTTTACTTGCATTATGTCATTTAAAACTCATTAAAACAAAACAAACAAAAAAAAACAAAACTCAGAAGTTTGTCCATTTGTTCTACTGATGACGAACTTGAGACTTCAGTGGGGGGAGGTATTTGTCCAAGTTCAGAGTATCAATTATCGGTACAGCCTGAACCACCTGACTTCACAATGCATGACCTATGCCATAAGGCCACATTGTGGGTTCAAATGATATAAGACTAGGGGGCAGATCAATACATGACTATTAACTGGAAACATCCATCTGGATGACAAAGAAATTGTAGTGACAAAAGCTGCCTGACCACTCTAACATAGAGCTATAAAGATCTTTTCTTCCTCTGTTCTCAGTTTTTCATTAGCAATCAAATATTAAATTTAGAGGTTTTGTACCCATGAAAAATGAGCAGGGATTTTTGAAAAAATAATAATAATATAATAATAATGATAATCTGTTAACCTTTTATTAAGTGCTAAGGATATATTAATTATGTCAGAATTTATACAAGCATTTTATTAAAAAGAAATCTTAAAATCCTTGATTCATTTTTAATTCTCATTCATTTATAAGAGTTTTATTTCTATTTATTAATAAGACAATTGAAGAACATCTATCTTATTTTCCAACTTTCTCGGAGTTATATAATTTGACAATATATTCACAAGTAAAGAGCTCTTTTCTTCCTCAGGATATTCTTTCCTGCTAATTTATTCTCATGCAATGCCTAGAGAGTAGAACTTAGAACAGTTAAATAAAGAAACTGTAGAGTCTCTTAAATTCTGAAACTCTCCCTAACAGGGATGAATAATATGGCCCTGAAAGATTCATGGAAAGTGAACAAGATAGTTATTTGAGAATGGCCAAATTCAGTGTCAAGTTTCTTAGCTGGGGCCCTGTGTGATGAAGACGGATTTGATTTCCAAATCAACACCAGCTCCTTCCTAATAGATCTATCAGTCTAAGCAAGGACACTAGCCTGGGGCATCAGGTCTTCTATTGGAAAGAAAAATCAGTAACTGCTCAAAAATCATGCACCTGCTTCAGTATTGAGAGCCCCTGACATTTATAAAGCAAGACGTTGGCTGTTAATCCACATTAGACTTTAAATTCAGCCAACATGGAATCTGTTAGTTTACAGCCAATTCTGAGATATTGTTCACCTTTATGTGTGTTGTTTGGGATTTTAGATCTTTGGATACTTCTCCTCTGAAGAAGATTCTCTTGCTTCCCAACTTGATGAAGAAAATTTGGTTTTCCTTGTGTCTAGAAAACAGCGAATTGTAATTTCAGGTACCATTTTTAATTCCCTTCCACATTAGCATGGATTTGAATATTTTTCTCAAGAATAAATTTTGGGACTACAATGTTATCATTGAATCACTTTTGATTTTATTTACTTGCTCAATATTTTATAACTGGAAAGGGGCACGTGGCAGTTTCATATGAAGTATCAGAAGAAACTCTACTACAGTTGAAATTGAAATACTGTCATTGCTCTGGAGGACAATAAATAGGAAATGTAAGGGGGAAAAGTCATTTTTCTGAAGAGGCTCAAACCTCTCTACAATGGTATCTTAATAATGCAAACTGCAGTATCAAGTAGAATCATGTTTCTTTACTTTTTTATTGTTGTTGTTGAGACAGAGTCTCAAGCTGTCATCTTGGGTAGAGTGCCATGGCGTTACAGCTCACAGCAACCTCAAACTCTTGGGCTCTTTGGACAAGTGATTCTCTTGTCTCAGCCTCCCAAGTAGCTGGGACTACAGGCGCCCACCACAATGCCCAGATAATTATTTTGGTTACAGTTGTCATTGTTGTTTTAGCTGGCTCAGGCTGGGTTCGAACCCAGCAGCCACGGTGTATGTGGTTGGCGCCCTACCCACTGAGCTACAGGTGCTGCCAAGAATCATGTTCTTTTAAAATATTCTTAAAGTTAAGTTTTTAATTTTTCACTAAAAAGAACTCCTCCCACATGCTCATCTCCCCTTGATGATCCTACAGGAGTTTAGCCCCACATCTCTGAAATGTGAGTTTGGGCCAGTTGTAGAGGGATGTTGTCTCAATATAGGAGGCCTTCTTCTTTCTTCTTCTTTTTTTTTTGTGTGTGTGTGCCTTTTTTCACATTTAAGCCTAGGACCCAGGAACTCCCATCCCTCTCCACTGTGGACACATTGGGGTTTTGTTCCTTTTCTTCCCTTCTAGGTGGGAGAAGTTCAGGAAGAAGAAAGGCAACCCCCAAATTTACTCCCATCCTCCAGCATGTCATTCCATATTCTGACATGAAATGTGTACTCTAGGTTGAATCCATTGTCCCCAAACAAGGCACCTGGACTTCAGTGCTTTGAGAACCACACTCACCTTCACCCTCGGCCCTTAGCCCACACTTAGGCCTCAGCAGAGCCCAGCCTCTGCCCTTGGGAACAGAATGAATAAGTGTCCTTATTCATCAAAGAACAGGTACAAAAGGGTTGTCCCTGATGCCACTATGTGCTCAAGGAGGGCCCAGTGACCAGGAAAGAGTATGGCTGGCTTCCTCCGTCTGGATAGGAGTTGGGGGTCCAGGAGCCTTTCTAAGTACTACAGACACAGCAGTGAGCAAACAGGCATGAATCTCTGACATCACAGAGTTTACATTCCACTAGGGAGAGCAGACAACAAAAAAATCTAACAAGTGAAATAAACAGTATGTCAGATGGTAATATGTGCTACAGAAAAAAGTAAATAAGTGAGTTATGGAGAAAAATAAAGCAGGAATCTGGGAAGAAGCTGGTTTGGGGATGGGAGATCTACTCATGTCCTCCCCACCAAGAACTGATTTGCACCCTTTGAGAGCAGTATCTTGCTGGTGGAGATCCATGGATGACAGTAATACTGGAGTGATGGGATCTGTTCCCTTGCCTTTTTTCTCTAAGAGAAAAATTATCAAACTTAATACCCTGGGAAGAAGTCTAATATTTATGGCTTTATCATTCAGTACATGGGCATAGAACTATGAAAGTGTCTAGTGTTTTGGGTTTTTTTTTTAGCAAAATACACAAGATTACAAAAAAGCCTTACTCACAACATTGAAGTACTGTAGTTCCAATCTTTTATACTAGAAAGCCTGAGATAGTATTAGGTTTTTATTATGAGCAAACTACTATGATAACAGTTAAAAAAAAAAAAGGATTCCTAGGAGATGTGAAAAAAAATCTCAAAATAGAAAAGATTCCAAAAGATGGTTCATTCTCTGAAATGTGCACACGTGCCTGGGAAGTCATGCACCACATTGAGTTGGAAAGCTCTATATTCAAATTAGTAACTCTGGGGATAATTACAAGCAATGGTTGCTGGGGTTTATGGCTTTATTCTGCTTTAATTTTTAAGGACCTTAGGGCTTTCCAGGAAAATGTTGATTTTTTTTCTATTTTTTTTTTTTTTAAATTAAACAAATCTAGCAAATGAGTTTTAGGGTCTTTACTGCAGAAAGTTGAAAATAATATTATGACATTGACAGGTAGTAGCAGACGAGATGTAGTTAAGTGCATCGTCAAGATTCCTCAACTGGATTTACTATTAGCAGCGACGCAGAAAGGATCTATAACAGTCTTTAACAGCCAGGTAACATGAAAGCTTGAATTCCTCCTCCCCCTCCTTTCCACTCGCTCTGTCTCCTTCCCTCCCTCCTTCCCTTCTTTCTTTTTTGTTTTCTCCATGAGTTATGCAGCTGTACACATGTATCAGGTAAATCCTAAAACCATATTTCAAACTTACTCCAAAAAATAAAGCCAAATATTGAGCATTGAGGAGACTGATGTACGTAGTAGTTTTTGGACTGATAAGCGTGTTTGGCACTGTTCCTCTGGCTGTCAGGTTGAACCATGTGGTACTGACACAATTAAAGGATGATCTTAGATAATTTCTCAGATAAAATCAGAAACATTCCCAAGCCAAGTGATTATATCATCACCCTATCAAGTAATAAAAGGTCCCATCAAGACTCTTGAACTTAGAGTAAAAAAAAAAAAAAAAAAAGCCCAAATTCTAGCACTTCTATTTAAGTAGTTATGGCATTAAATAGGGAACTGCTGAGCCATTTATATCTTTTCACACCTCTTTTTCATATCTATAAAATGAGGACAATAGAACCAGTCCTCTCTCCCTCAGAGGATTGTAGTGAATGAAGGTCAAACTGGATAATGAATGTAGGAACACTTTATGAACAATAAATCTCTATATAAATGTAACACATGGCTATTATCAATGTCATTTCTTGGACTTCCACTTTCAAAACACGGGAGATTTCCACAAAACATATGATGATATGCCCTATATAATATTTTACCTTGAAAATAAAAGGTGAATGTTTGGTATTAAATGTGAAAGAAATTCTAATATTTAGTTCATTTCCATCTGGAGAGTGGCTTTATACAGGTAGATATATTTGAAATAATCACCACATGATTAAAATGTCCACAATATTCTTCAGCTCTTTGGTAACCTCTAGCTCAGGAAGTCTTTCAGAAGTTGAAGTCACAGGTAGCAAAACTATGAGAAGAGAGGGTCGTCTGGACGCCCAGAGGTGGAGCACTGAGGCCTTCAGAGTGTGGGTATGAAGTCTGGATTTGGCCTAGCGCACAGAACAGCCCTCCCCAGATATTTATTTTTATTTTATTTATTTATTTATTTTTTGAGACAGAGTCTCAAGCTGTCGCCCTGGATAGAGTGCTGTGGTGTCACAGCTCACAGCAACCTCCAACTCTTGGGCTCAAGTGATTCTCTTGCCTCAGCCTCCCAAGTAGCTGGGACTACAGGCGCCCGCCACAACGTCCAGCTGTTTTTTGTTCGTAGTTGTCATTGTTGTTTGGCAGGCCCAGGCTGGATTCGAACCTACCCGCTCTGGTGTATGTGGCCAGCTCCCTAGTTGCTAAGCTACAGGCACGGAGCCACTTAAGCTCATTAAGTGCTTAGCATCCTTGGAAGCACTCATAGATGTCAGCAATTACTATTATGAATAAATGATGTGAAAAAATATGAATTTGCCTCATTTAAATATAAAAAGCTTCTCAATATTTCTCTCTGTGAATTATTTCCCTTCTTGTCAATTTACTTTTATTTCCTCCAAACCAGAACGAAGATGTGGTTATCTAAAAACTAGTGTGAAGAAGAAAATAATGATCTGCATAATGAAATAGCTCAGGATTATGTGAAATAAGTGAGGTTGTATTTTCATATTTCGAGACATGCCTCACACACATGCACATACACACGCACAAACCCGGGCACACACACACCAAACTTAAAGGTGCAAACATATATACTCACAAACGTGCAAACACTCATTTCTGTTTCTAATAAGAGAATGCAATTAGAAAGTATTGTTTAAAAAATTAAATATCTTAAGATTTGCTACATCAGGAATAAATAGCATTATATTATCATCTGCCTTACAAATAAGATGACACATCAAGTGAGAAAAGTTAAGTTGAAAATGTAGGTCACAGGAGTGATTTATTAAAAGGTAGCCACGAATAACTCAAAATCTTCTATCAATTAAATCTGTTAATCCATAATTTTGGCTCTATCTGAAGTAGAATAAATACAGTTGAGGATTTTCTTGATGATAGAAACTGTGAATGTTATCAATAAAAATTCCTGCAAAGCTAGATATTAAAAATTCAGAATATATCTAAGGATGATGTAGCTTTTCAAGAAGGGAAGAGGACTTTACACGGGCGACTGCCACCAAAGCTGGACATAGAGAAATTGCAGAAGAAACCACAGGTGGTGCGTTCTGCTGCTCATCAATTTCCTTGCAGCACTTTATTTCTCCCATCTAGAAATAAGTCCCTGGTGAGAAAAATCTCTTTGAACTTTTCAGATGAAAGACAGTCTGCAGGTAGCCATGACTACCAGTGATTTTTCTGATCTGCTTTTTAAAATTTCATACAATCCATTTCTTCTGGGTAACTAGCTAATTCCCAAGGCCATGAGAGGATGCAAAAGAAACAAGCTCATTGAAATAACTTCAACTATTTGGAGTTATCATCTTGGGAACAATTATCATGCCTCCAGGGTATGAAAGCTGCTCATATTTACACTAACTTTCTGCCTGGGATAAATCTAGGAGTCTCAACTAGCACAGTCCCCAGGGCATGATATTCACTCAATAGATAACTTAATAAATGAAAGAAGGGACCCTTTGGCTAGAATGTTCTTCAAGTCTCCCAATAACATGGAAAGAGAATTTTCTAATGAAACAATGCTATTTTTTTCTACATTGCTCTATATTTTTAGCGATCTATTTAGTATTTCTTTAACTCCTCTTGCCATTAGTATTATTTTGCATTCCCAACTTTTGGTATCAAAAGTTCCTCTGAATAGCTAAAGAATAGCGAGGTGGTTTTCATATGGAAGGATTGAGATAATTAGTAAAGTGTAAGATTCTGAAGAGCGGGCTTAAGGATCAGTCATAGAGAAGTAAGCCTTGGCGGAAGCCGCGTGTGTTACTCCACAGAGCTAGATGTGTCAGGGGAAGGAGGCTTATAGAGGGTAGGATGGCAAGTGAGATGAAGCCAAGGAGATGTTGTGTTGTTTTAGAGGCAGCATTCGCATCTCTAATTATAGTGTCAATTAGGTTTGATTATTCTTTTCCTTTGTTCATAGATGAAAGTTCAGACAAGCACCAATATTACAGTAAGTACAGTCTTAAAAAATCTTAATTAAATCAAAATTGGGGCTATGATGATGTTTCCTTCAAAATTCATCACAATCTCAATGAAGTGCCTTAATAGGCTCTGAGCATGTTTCATACACTGCAAATTTACATGTATTAATTAGGACCAAAACTAAGATTTGAGCAACAGCAAAGAGGAACCGGGTCTTATTTTCTAAACTGACTACAGGGAGTTGCTTGGAAACTGGTTATTCCTTGGAAGCTTCAATTTATAAGCTTCTCCTAAGCTTTTTTTTTTTTTAAGTGAATATACAATTTATTTAACATTCAAACTTAACTGAGACATGTGCAATATGGCAATTTTACTGGGGATTTAACCCTACCTAGGATATGATCGCTTGCTGGAGCTTAGCAACAGGGTCCAGTTCTGACTTAGCACTAATTAAACACTTTACTGAATAAATACAATACCAAACAAAATGCATCCAAATGCTTTCTTAAAAAAAGCAATTTTAAAGGCCTTTCTAATCAGGCTAATGACAACACAATAAAGGCAGATATTCTAGTTTAACATAATTGTCTGATTTTATACAGCACTTACATCTTTTAGTCCACAAGTATATTATTAAATGGTAGAGAACATCTAATACAACCATTCCTACAGAAGCTTCTCCTAAGCTTTTCTGAGCAAACTGAATAACGAACACAACTTAAATTATGAGAACAAAGAGGTAGCCAATGGAATCAATTTGAAAATGTGGTAATTCAAAGTTGAAAGCAGCATTAAAAATTCTAATGCCATTTTGTACTTTATTTATTCTATATCGCTAATCAGAATAGTGACCTTGCAGCAGGTGGTGGTAAAGCTACAGTGACTTGCTTGCAGAATCCCACTGTGTATTTATGAGAGAACAATGCTTGACTTTTCACTCTGCTTGCATGCACTGAATGCAGTCAACTACAAAGCAGAGCGCCATGCTGCCTGGCAAAGGAGTTTGGATTCTCTTTAAACTTCAGAGCCTCCATTTCTTAAACTGAAAAAAACACCATTAGAATTTCCAATGGGTTTTACAGAAGGTTCAGGACATGTAGCTCATGAATGGGAGATCCTACCCATGCTCGCTTGGTGTCTTTAGGCCTCTATGCAAGAAAAATTCATTGCCTTTAACTTATTGTTGATCAGGTAGTCACTAAGATCTTTTCTAGTTAAAAATTTTAGCATGGGGTCAGGGCCAGAGAGCTTGCTTCATCAGTGACCTAAGTCCAGTCTCCCTGTGCCCCTGTGAAGAGTGGTCTCGCAGCAATGAATAGTGCACAAGGATCCCCTGCCAGCTGTGTGAGTTTCAGATAATGGTACTGGGAATGACAGGTCAGGCTAAAAGGGGGGAAAAAATGGGAGCCTCCCACTCAACACCCTCAGACAGGATGAACTGTGTGCTGTAAATAAGGCAGCAAAATGAGGCTTTTATCAGACTATAACTACCTAGTCTTTGTTAACCAACACCATGTCATAGAGGGAAATTCACTATGTCCTCCAATTCCATGCTTTTCCATCAGGATACCTCCTGGATTACAGGATGTGATTACTTGTCACAGCTGAAACGAATCGTTGCCACTACAGAAAGGACCATTATTGTCTGGGATTACAAAGCTCAAGGGAGCAGCCAGGTACTGTGCCTAGAGAAATACTCGAAGAAACGAGATTGCCTTTTCAGTACTGGTAGGATACGAGCAGTCCACTCTCTGTGGAATGTCAGTTTCTGCATGTGTAAAATGAGAGGGTTTAATTAAATAATCCTTTAGATCAGTGGTTCTCAACCTGTGGGTTGCAACCCACAGGAACTGTATTAAAGGGCTGCGGCATTAGGAAGGTTGAGAACCACTGCTTTAGATCAAATTCAGCATCAATATTCTGTAATTAAAAGAAAATGTTCCTTCCATGAAGTATATATTTAATTTGGGGCTTTTTGTTTTGTTTTGTTTTTGACAGCAAGAGAGAGACTAATTCCTTTCTTCTTTTATCCCTTTGCCTGAATCCAAATATTATATTCATTTGTTTTTTCTTTTTTCTTTTGAGACAGAGTCTCACTATGTCTCCCTTGGGAGAGTGTTGTGGCGTTACAGCTCACAGCAACCTGAAACTCTTGGGCTTAAGTGATTCTCTTGCCTCAGACTCCCAAGTAGCTGGGACTACAGGCGCCTACCACAACACCCAGCTATTTTTTTGTTGTTGTTGTTGCAGTTGTCATTGTTGTTTAGCTGACCCAGGCCGGGTTCGAACACACCAGCCTTGGTGTATGTGGCCAGCGTTCTACCCACTGAGTTACGGGCGCCGCCCACCAAGCATTATGTTTCTGATTATACTCATGTTAACAAACAAGTTCAAATTCTTTCTCTCAAGTCTAGCTGAACTGGGTAAGAAAATTACTAAAATCAAAGGGCAGTCCTTTAGTGGTTGAGATGTTACCACTTCATCAATCTATGTTATTTACTGAGCATTTGCAGCCATTTAGAAGTAATGAACATGTTCTCTGCACTCAAACAAAACTCAGACTAAAAGAACCCCATGAATATGCATAATGTATAATATAATGGTAAGAAAGTTGCATAATAAAAAGGAACAAGTGGGCAGCACCTGTGGCTCCAAGAAGTAGGGCGCTGGCCCCATATGCCAGAGGTGGCAGGTTCAAACCCAGCCCTGGCCAAAACCTGCAAAAAAAAAAAAAAAAAAAAAAGAAAAGTTAAAAAGGAACAAGTGCAATAGGGGACCCGGGAGAAGTGAGATCACTGAGCACTGGAATTATAAAAAAAAGTCTTCCGAAAGCAGGCTGGCTTTAAAGTACATGAGATTAAGAAATAATCTAGCCTTCCCCCGTGCCTTGTTCATTCCTAGTCTTGTGAATAACTAAACTTGGTGAGCTATTTGTCTACCATGTTGTAACCAACTAGTGATGCCAGAACAATTTTGAAGACGGCAGCTTGTTGCTTAGTGTAGTTTATTAAATGGTGTGTTACTGTTTCATAGAGTTATAGACTAGGTTACATTGATTTCCAAATCCCTAAACTCCAATGTCCTGAGCCTCTTCACCTTTGAGATAGGGAAATCACTCTCCTGTTTTCACTCTTGCTTCTCAAACTCATAGGCAGAAGCTTCCAGTTCCTCAAACGCATCTTCTCCCAGTCTTCCAGCCCACACCCTTCACTTCTTTCCTTCCAGTCCACACCTCTTGGATGTGTCCGTCATTTGAGCTGGTCAGCTGCACTTCTATGTTCTTCAATCTCTCACTGTCAACATGGACAGATGCTCCAGCCCCTCTCTGTCCCCCCACAGTGGCCAAGCACCGCTGGAGAGAAGCACAAACCGTGCCATTTGGTGTCAGGGTCTGCAGACTTGGTTGAACTCTCAGTGGCTTCCATCCATCCAACTCTCCCATTCCCTGCAGGTAGTCCAAAATTTCAGTATTCTTCTCAGGCCTGCTCCCTTCAGCAGATAGATTTGCCCCTATTTTCCATAGAAAACTATATCTACTATCAGACCTCTTCAAAATTCCAGCTCTCCCATCTACAGCTTTAATAGGAAACACACCCCTACCTCCTTCCTCTCATTTAAGACAAAATATCCTTGCAAAGACACCTCCATCCTCTCTTATCTTGGCCAGCAGAAAAATCCATACCTTCTTCCCTCTCCATCTTTAACATTACTCTCTCGTTTTAGGCTCTTCTTAACCTCCTTTTAATCTTCCCCTCAATCAATCAAGGTCTCAGATTGAAGGGACTCTAACCTTGCGAACCCAAGATGTCACTCTGTATCTCAGCACTATAATTTATTTCCTTAAATAAATAAATTCACTTCTGTTATCTGAAATCTGGTTTTACTCATCTGTCTTCCCCTCCCCCTTACAATGGCAGCTCCACAAAGTCAGAAATTCATTTTGTTCATCCTGTACAGTCATGCCTGGAATAGCTCTTGGCACATAGTGTGTGCTCAATAAGTATTGATTGATAGATTAATTGATTGAATAAACTTGTAAAGATTGAATGACAGAAAAAAACACCTATATAGCTTAATGAACCCATTCAATAATCCAAAGCTGGCTTAACAGATGCTTGCTGAATATTTCTAAATTTGGATGTTAGGATATTTTTTTCTCCTGATGACTCCTTGTAACATAATGGAGACTTCGATATTTGATTTTCCTGTTTGTCACTTAGTTTTATTGCAATCATCTGTTAACACCTGAACCTTTTAATGCTTCCTTTATTATTTTCTAACAAATACAAGAGAAGTCCACTTACAGTAATACATCAGCAAATCTCTTACTCATTGAGCCAAAGATAAATACTTTTCCCCTTTTCTGCACAAAACAACCAACAGCATAATGTTGGGCTCACAGAGAGGGTTAATTACCTTTTCCTTAGTTAACTGTTTGTTTTCAAGTTTCTTTATCACGGTGGGGGTATCTAAAATGGGAAACATCAGCAAGTGAAGCTTTTGTCCAATAATAGATGAGCGATGCTTATTAAATAGAGCAGTAACAGTTTGTTGTAAACGTTTTGTTTGTAGGAAAACTATTTTGTGATAAAGCCTATGGATCACTGCCTCCTCTGCGTGTGTGTGGTGTCTCTGCCCGACCACCTCTGCCGGGACGACATCCTCCTGGGCGATGATGGAGGTTTCGTGAACAGATACACAGTGAACAGTGATGACTTTGGACTAAAGCAGGCAAAATCCAAAAAGAAATTACAAAATCACGTCTTAGATTCGAAGAGCTTTAAAAGGTGAGGTTATTCTATGAGTAATATCATTAATCGTTTTAATAATGATAGTCATTATGCATGCTTATTTTGTGTGTATATTTTTAGATGCGTATTTATTTATATGTAGCAAGAGAGAAAAAATGATGCCAGAACCCATGGTAGACATTTTAGATACAAAGATGAAGATAAGATGCTTCTTGCCTCGAAGAACATCCAGTATAAAAGGGAAGATAGGGAAATCAGCAACAGAAATTCCAATTTCAAGTGCTATTGGTAACAAACACTTTTAAGTACTTGAATGGATTCAAGAGTGAAATGAAAAATTAAATTGTGAAAAACCTGTAAAAATATATGTGACTGGGCGGCGCCTGTGGCTCAAGGAGTAGGGCACTGGTCCCATATACCGAGGGTGGTGGGTTCAAACCCGGCCCCGGCCAAAACTGTAAAAAAAATAAATTAATTAATTAAAATTAAATTAAAATTAAAAAAAAATATATATATATATATGTATGTGACTTTTTACTGGCACTTGGATGTAAGAGAAGATTCCACACATAAAAGCAATGTAGATAAGCTTCACAGAAAAATCTTTGATAGATTTGACCATGTATGTACAAAATAAAACCTTCTGGACATGAAAAGATAACATTTAAAAAGTCAATAACGGAACTGGAATAAATATTTATAACAAATATGACAATGGGTTGATGTTACTTAATAGGTCTTAGAATTCAAACAATAATTATCTCTCAAGAGAAAAAGGAATGGAGACCAGGAACAGGTAATTCACACACATACACACACTGTGCAAATGGTCAATATCCATTTCAAAATGATAATCGGAGAAAAAGGCTAACAGTTATCTGCAACTCCCAATCATTATCTCTCTCCTTTTGGGAAGTCTTTGAAGTTTTTAGAGTAAGGTATACATTACTTTTATTATTGGAAACATTAATTTTATATTAACTACGTCTTCATTATTAATCAAAGAAGTGCAACTTAAGATATAATTTTTGACTTATAAAATTGGGAAAGATTAAAAATGAGGAATATAAATAAATACCCACTGAGATGGATATTCCCAGGTACTACTGTATGTCAGGGAACCTAAGATGCCGATCATCATTCCTAATGGTAAATTATCTATTGTTCAATAATAGGAGAATGATTAATTAGCATTTATATAAATAATTCAAATAGATAAATAATAATGCAAATATGACATAATATAAATACATGAAGTTTATATAATATATTGATATATAAAATACATTTTTAATGACACCTAAAAATACTTAAGGTATCAAGGATGTTCAATAAATCATTATATTAAAGAATATATTAAAGAATGCCATGTACCCATTAAACTGTTTTAAAATTTTAATAAGATGGAAAATGTTCATGACATACTATTAAGTAACACACTGTTTTTCTATGTACCTTTAAGGTCAATTTTATAAATATACACGTGTGTATGTATTTTTACTTAGACAAATATTCAGTGTATATTCCAAAATATTAATAATGAGTATTATAGGTCTTCAGAAAAGGGATTTTTATTTTCTTTATGTTTCTTTTTAATTTATTTTCTTTCTTTCTTTCTTTCTTTCTCCCCTTCCCCTTCCTCCTTCCTTCCCTCCCTCCCTCCCTCTCTCTCTTCCTTTCTACAGAATCTCACTATGTTACCCTCAGTAGAGTGCCCTGGCATCACAGCTCACAGCAACCTCAAACTCTTGGGCTTAAGCAATTCTCTTGCCTCTGCCTACCAGGTAGCTGGGACTACAGGCACCTGTCAAATGCCCGGCTATTTTTTGGTTGCGGCTGTCATTGTTGTTCAGCAGGCCCAGGCCTGGCTTGAACCCTCCAGCCTTGATGTATGTGGCCAGCGCCCTACTCACTGAGCTATGGGCGCCACCCTCTTTCTTTTTTTATAACTAAAACAATTTAAAATATAGGCATATACTTTGTTATTAATGTAACAAATATTTCATCCTAGAGTTAGACTATGCAATTAAATGCTCATTACAGCTGCTATTACATGGAATTAAGCTTAGTCCCATTGCTGGAACTCTAAGAATTATACAATAAACCCCTGGCTCATTTTCCATCCTTCACATGTGAGCAGTATTGGATAGTCTCCCCAAAGTACTAGGCACAGTGGGGACTTTCCCATATGTGAGGTGCCACTCTCTGTACCATCAAGCAAGTAATTCCAGTTACGGTAGGTTGTTCAAATAGATGCTGAGATGCGAATCTCCTCATGTACCCGACCTGTCAGAAAATCCCACAGCCCAATTTCAATCTCTGCTTTCATTAGATAGATGTGTCAAAAATGAGATTTAGGGATCTAAGGAATTTGAGGAATCTGAGTACAGTTAAATGAATTAATTATCTGAATTATTATTTTACATATAAATATAAATGGTTTAAATAGTTCAAGACTGAGGTATATGTGTGTAGGCTGAATGTTGAGGCATTTTTTGTTTGTTTGTTTTGTTTTGAAACAGAGTCTCACTTTCTTGCTCCTGGTAGAGTGCTGTGCCATCATAGCTCACAGCAACCTCAAACTCTTGGGTCAAGTGATCCTCTTGTCTTAGCCCGAGTAGCTGGGACTATTGGTATATACACTGCAACACCCAGCTATTTTTAGAGATGAAGTTTTGCTCTTTCTTGCTCAGGCTGGTCTCAAACTCCTAAGCTCAAGTGATCCATCTGCCTCAGCTTCCCAGAGTGCTGGGATTACAGGTGTGAGCAACCGCACCCGGCCCTATTGAGGCATTTTCTCTTGCCAAGAGAGCCTCAAATTTGACAGAATGAAAAGTATTAAGATGAAAAGAGTAATTAAGTTCTGGAGCTGTCACATAAGTTTTCCCAAAGCTGCCATCCACAGAATTCATTCATATTGAAGGGGTGGAGCTTATAAGAGCAGCAAACAGTGATATGCAAAACACTGCACAAATTAAAGAAAGAAGTAGTCAGCGTCCAGAGTTTAAAATTAAACACAGTCTGGCGTGGAAATAGAAATCTCTCTCTCTGAGCTGGTTAATGCCGTATTGTACAACTTTCATGCCTTGAGTCGTAATCATGTCTATTCCTCAATTAGAATTTTAAAAACTCGGAGACGGTAGGTGGACAATGAACGTTTGTGAAGAGGAGACAAACCATTAAATATAGTAGGTTATAAAGTATAAAATGTCCAATTTCCTTAGGTACTTTAGATACTAAGTTTGACAGGTGGTGTCTCTGACATTTCACTTTGACACTGCTGTTTTATTTTTATTGTGAAAGGACAGCCTCCTTCGTCTCAAATGCATGTTTTGGCTTTTGATAATCTTTCAAAAAAATTCTTAGGGCAATTTTTGTAAAATCATGGATAAGTCAAAAATGTGTGTTATTTTTGAATATGAGTCTCATGAAACAAATGCAGCACAAACAGCTCAAAACATCGACAAAGTGTTTGGGAAGGATGTGGCTAATGAACGCACAACACGTGGAAGGTCTGAGAAATTCTGTTTTGGTGATTTTAATCTTAAAAATAAGCCCAGGGGATGCCTTAGATCTGAAAGCTGTGGTGGCAGTGAATCCGTCTTAACCTATCTGTGAATTAGCAGCAACGTTTGATATTACTGTTCTGACTATTTTGAACCATTTGAAACAAATTGGCAAGGAAAAGAAGGTGGATAAATGAGTTCTGCATGAATTAAAGGAGCATTAGAAGGGAAATAATCTCAAAGCTTGCCTTTCTTTTGCTGTCATGAACCATTTCTGCACTATATTGTTACATAGGGTGAAAAGGGGATTTTTTAAGACAATCTCAAGTGTTTGGCACAATGGCTAAATAAAACGAAGTGCTGAAACACAGAACAAAGCTAAATATTCATCAAAAAAGAAATGACTTGGTGGTCCAGCACTGATATTTTCCACTTCAGCTGCATGAATCCCGGTCGGTTGATTAGATGACAGTGGGTGTCTAATGCAACCCATTGAACAAAAAGATCAGGGTGCTGTGATTAAGCCTCTGAGATTGGTCAATAAAGACAAGCCAATCCTCTTGCAAGGCAAGGCTCCACCACATGTCACACAAACATGCTGCTCAATCTATGGAAGCTGGACTCAGAAACTGTCATCCACCATGTTCACCAGAACTTGCAGCAACTCACCACCACTTCTAGGTTTTGAACCACTTCTTACCAGCAAAAATATTCAATTCTCAACAAGCTATAAAAAAGGCCTTTTGTGATTTCATTGCCACTCACTTTCCAGGCTCATTTGCTGCTGCCTTACACAGGCTGCCATCCAGATGGCAAAACTGTGTGGATAGTTTAGGCTCACACTTTAATTAATTGTACTACTTTTTATTTGAGATAAACTAGACTCAGCTTTTGATTCAAACTCAGACATTTCATATTCCATGACACCTTGAAGAAGGCTTCTCCCAGGTTAAAACAGAATTTTGAGGCAGAGGTTTGGCCTCTGTGAACAAATGCTTGTGAACAGATGGGTTACCTCTGAAAAGGAACATAAAGGCTATCCTAGCCTCAGCTTCACCAGTGAACTGGGATTATAAATTTCCTCATTCTTCAGTTTTGAAAGTATTAAATAAAAATATTAATGCAGATATAAATTTTTAAATGAATTGACTTATTGAGCTGCTATAAACATTAGAGTACATATGTCCTTATGATAAAATGATTTTTTCTTCTGGGTAGATACCTACTAATGGGATTGTAGGATCAAGTGGAAAGTCTACTTTTAGTTCTTTGAAGACACTCCATGCTTCTTTTCAAAAAGGCTATACTAGTTTGTAATCCAACCAACAGTGCATACGTATATCCTTCTCTCTGCACCCACACCATTATCTGTAACTTTGGGACCTTGTGATGTGGGCTATTCTCAGTGCTCTTAGGTGATATCTTAAGGTTATTTTGATTTGAATTTCTCTGATGATGAGCATTTTTTCATATGTTTGTTGGCCATTCGACTGTTTACTTAGGAAAAGGTGCTGTTCAGTTTCTTGCCCAGTCAGTGATGGGATTGTTGGCTCTTTCCTTGTTGATTTGCTTGAGTTCTTTGTAGATTCTGCTTATTAGCTCTTTGTCCTGTTTGTGAATATCTTCTCCCATTTTGAAGGTTGTCTACTTGCTTTGTTGATTGTGTACTTTACTGTGAAGATGTGTTTTAACTTGATCAGGTCCCAGTTATTTATTTTTCTTGTTGCTGCATTGCTAATGGACCCTTCTGCATTAATTCCTTCCCAAGGCTAATATCACCAAAGTGCTCATCACTCCATGAATGGATTAAAAAACTGTGTATACCATGAAATACTATTCATCCATAAAAAAGATGGAGAGTTTGCATCTTTTGTATTTACCTGGATGGATTTGGCTTTGGAGAACATTTACCTAAGTAAAGTATCCCAAGAATGGAAAAGCAAGCATCCCATGTGTCCAGTACTAACCTGAAACCAGTAGATCAACAACTACAGGCCCACATGAGAGAAAGGCACACTTAAATTCGAGAAGGGGAGGGGGAGAAGGGGACTAAGTTCCCACCTATAGGGTACAATGTAGTGGTATATGGCACACTTCTTGGGTGCAGGACTCAACTGCAACTTGGACTTTGGACTTTATCTTGCAAATGCAAATAATGTAACCTAATTGTATACACCTCCATATTAACCTGAAATTTAAAAAAAGAAGAGAAGAAAAAAATGAATTGACTCATATAAGATATAAAATTATAGGCTTGGTACCTGTAGCTCAGTGGCTAGGGCGCCATCCACATACACTGGAGCTGGTGGATTCAAATCCAGCCAAGGCCTGCCAACCAATAATGACAACTACAACCTAAAAATAGCCAGGCATTGTGGTGGGTGCCTGTAGTCCCAGCTACTTGGGAGCCTGAGGCAAGAGAATCACTTAAGCCCAAGAGTTTAAGGTTGCTGTGAGCTGTTGACACCACAACTCTCTACCCAAGGCAACACAGTGAGACTCTGTCTCAAAAAAAAAAAAAAAAGGATATAAAATTATATGAAACATAGTGTTCCACATGGATGATCAGAATTTTTTTTTAGTAAAATAAGGATAATAATACCAATATTGGGCTTCGATTCTTTGAGATTATTCTTTTACTTCTGGATTTATACCTTAAAATTTGATGATAGTCTCCTAAAGTTATTTCTCCACTTTAAATGTGTTGATTATGAACATTTAGTTAAACAGTTAAAAGTGATATAATGCATAGGTCTGTATTATATATTCAGGTTCAGTACAATTCAGAGTTACACTCAGTTGAAGTCAAGATAAAATACTGAATAGAAACTCAACCTCAGATGTTTATGTGTCTGACTTAAATACCTTCCACCCTTTTTTCAATTCCCAGTGTTAAAAGGAAGCTACATAATGACTGGGTTATGAAAGTTAGATATATTCCAGCCCTAAATTGCTTTGGATCTTGCTCCTTAGACAGTGTTCATTCATTGGTTTTGGAAACCTTGAAGAGACTGGAGGATAATATGTAAGTACAATAGTTTATACCCAGGAACATTGTGTGACTTTCAGACTTTTAACAATAATATGGCAGCTTTGGAGCTTTCAAAGTGGTTTTAAGAAAAATCATAAGGTTAACAGTTTCATTTGTTTGACAAGGTTACATAGATGTTTTTCAGGAGGAAATTCACTCCTGCAAATTTGAACATAATATGTACTCCTAACAATTTTGCTCATTTGTTGATTATTGCTATAATCTACTAAAGCAAATCAATGCAGATGTATTTATAACTATATTTTCAATATATAGTTAGTTCTGTCATAAAACTTTATTCTTGCAAGTCAGTTGGCAAGCCAGTCACCTATCAGTATAATCTACAGAACAAGCATCATGATTCATGTGTAATACACAGGATGGCATTCTCATAGGAAGGTGAATTTGAATAGCGTTCAGTTTTATTTTCAATCTGTTACATATTTATTAATAACTAGAAAACAACTATTACATTTCAATTTTTGGTTTTAAAAATGTATTACAAAGTGGATAAATGTCAAAAACATTACGCTAAATGATAGAAGCCAGACATAAAAAGACTGCAGATTGTATGACTCCATTTCTGTGTAATGCTGAAACACAGAGAAGTTATAGAGACTGAAGGTAAATCAGTAGTTGCTAGAACTGGTAGCAGGAGCAGGAATTCCAAATGGGCACCAGGGGACTTTTTCTGGGGTGACAGAAATGTTTTATGCTTATTGTGGTGACTGGTAATTGTTATATAACTCTATAAATGTATTAAGAATTGCTGAATTTTACCCTTACAATGAGTGAATTTTATGCATGTAAATAAGACATTAATATATATCGAAGTATTGCATACGCCAATAAAGATGGCTCAGAAAAATGCTTTGAGACCTTTGGCTTCCAGTTAGGCATGTAGGAGCTTGGAAGCTGCTATTCCATCCTAACAGTAAGTAAAAACTACACAATCTAATGGTTTGTACCCTCCTATTAATCTGAAATTTAAAAAAAGAAAGAAAAGAAACCATAACAATCCTTGAACTTGTTTGCACCTATAAACAGAGCATCAAAATTAATGACACAAAAACTGATCAAACTTCAAGGAGAAATAAATAAATCCACTATTATAGTTGGAGACTTCAATTCTCCTTTATCCAATCCAGGAAACAGAAAGTCAATAAGGACAGTGGAACTTGACAACACTATCAATCAACTGGCTATAACTAACATCTATAGACTACTTCATCTAACAACAGCAAAATATGCATTCTTCACAAGCTCACATGAAACATTCTGCGTTATAGACCAAAGTCTGGGTCATTCAACACTCCTCAAAAAAATTTAAAAAGTAGAAATCATACAATGTATGCCCTCATATCATGATAGAATTAAACTAGAAATCAGTAACAGAAAGATAACTGGAATATCCCAAACATACGTGGAGATTAAACACACTTCTAAGTAGCATGTGGATCAAAGAAAAAATTTCAAGAGAAATTAAAACTTATTTTCAAGGAAATAAAAATGAAAATACAATTTACTCAAATGTGTAGGATACAATGAAAGTAGTTTTTAGAGGGAAATTTATAGCACTGAATGCACATACTAGAAAAACAATGAAGATTGATTATCTAGACTCACCTTAAGAGACTAGAAAAGAAGAACAAATTATATCTGAAGTAAGCAGAAGAAGAGAAATAATAAAAAACAGAGCAGAAAGTAATGAAATAGGGAAAAATCAGTAGAAAAAGCAATAAAATCAAAGGCTACTTCTTTGAAAAGAGCAATACATATATAAAATTATAACCCTCTAGATAGGCTAAGTAAGAAAAGAAGAAATAAGGCACAAATTAGTAATACTATAAATTAAAGGTAAAATAACACTACAAAATTCAGGAATATTAAAAGGATAATAAAGGAAAATTATGAACCACCAAACAGCTACAAATTTAACCTAGATGAAACAGAATAATTCCTTTAAAGATACAATCTTCCAGTGTTCACACATAAAGAAATAGACAATGTGAAAAGGCCCATATCTATTAAAGAAATTGAATACAAATTAATAATCTTTCAAACAGAAAACCCAGACCTAGATGGGTTCAGTGGTGAATTTCATAAAGCTTTCAAGGAAAGAATAACACCAATTCTTTCTGCTCTCTTTCAGAGGATGGAAATAAAGGGAATATTCCCTACTCTTAACATTACCCTAATACCAAAACCACACAAAGCTATTACAACAAAAGAAAACTAAAGAGCTTGTTTGGAGGTTCTAGCAGGGGAGCACAGCTACTCGTATACCCTTGACCAAAGAACGGTCCTCCTCTATCGGGGAAGGTCGTCCTCTTCAACCGAGCGCACAGCTTCAGGAGGGATGCACATGGATTACACCTGCGGTGCATCTTACAAGGGTATATGTGAAACTTAGTAAATGTGGAATGTAAATGTCTTGGCACAGTAAATAAGAAAATGCCAGGAAGGCTATGTTACAATTGTGATGAAAATGTGTCAAACAGTCTATGAAGCTAGTGTATGATGCCCCACAATCATATCAATGTACACAGCTATGATTTAATAAAAAAAAAAAAAAAAAGCAAAACAAAAAATAAAAAAAAAAAACTAAAGAGTTTCTGCACAGCCAAGAACACAGTAAATAAAGCAAAATTCTCCCCTCAGAATGGGAGAAGATATTTGCAGGTTATGTCTCCAACAAAAGTTTAATAACCAGAATCCACAGAGAACTCAAACGCATTAGCAAGAAAAGAACAAGCGATCCCATCTCAGGCTGGGCAAGGGACTTGAAGAGAAACTTCTCTGAAGAAGACAAGCTCATGGCCTTCAGACATATGAAAAAATGCTTATCATCTTTAATCATCAGAGAAATGCAAATCAAAACTACTTTGAGATATCATCTAACTCCAGTGAGACTAGCCTATATCACAAAATCCCAAGACCAGAGATGTTGGCGTGGATGTGGAGAAAAGGGAACACTTTTA
>CAUYPK010002026.1:0-24122 GCA_963574355.1 Loris lydekkerianus | reverse complement strand
TTTTAAGTTCCCTAATTGCTTCAATTCCAACAGCTCTCTCATCTCCTTTGTATATTCTTCATATCGTTCATCTCTTATTTGATCTGTTTTTGGATTTCCTTTTAATCATTTTTCCTTTCTCAGCAATTTCCTTCTTTTTTTTTTTTGTAATTTTTCACTTTCACTCAGCAATTTCCTTCATTGTTTTCATCATCTGTATTTTAAATTCCCTTTCTGTCATTTCTAACATTTCTTTATAGGTGGAATCCTCTGCAGTAGCTACCTCATGGTCCCTTGGGGGAGTTGCTCTGGACTTGTTTTTCATGTTGCCAGGATATTTCTGTTGATTCTTCCTCATGAGTGTTTTCTTTAATCTGTTTCCTTGCCCTAATTTTCCTTTCACTTTGTGCTTTTTAAGTTAGCATGCCTCTGGCCTAAGGTTTCAATGAGTCATTTTGGTACAGAACCAAAAGGATAAGAAGATTGAAGAGCAAGAAGGGAAAAAAGATTTAAAACAAAAAAAAAAGAGAAAGGAGAGGTGGTGAGTAAAAGGGAATATTTACAAAAAGAAGAGAGGCACAGAAAGAGGGAGCTAGGAGTAATAAAAGAATATGGTAGGGGACTTTGACCCAACCTTAAAAACCTCACATCTAGAGGTGCTGGATTGGCTGGTTCCCTTGAGGTCAGAAGCTCTTTGCCAGCCTAAGCAGACATGGTACCTCACTTCCACCAAATACTGAGGAAAGACAAAAATACTACAAATCAAACCCAAACAAACAGAAAACCTTACAGGATAAAATTGGAAAAACCAAATGAAAGGGGCAGAAACACTAGCAAAAAAGAAGTTCTTATTATTAAAGAAGGCAACAGTGGAAAATTATATTTACATTAGAAAAATGGAGAAAGAAAAAAGAGAGAGAAAAAAAAGTTGAAATAAAAAAAATTCCCCAAACAAAGCAGTGTATATATGTTGCTGAATATTGTCTGGACAACAGATGATCTTCCAGGGCAGTGGTTCTCAACCTTCCTAATGCCATGGCTCTTTAATACCATTCCAAAGGGGTCATGACCCACAGGTTGAGAACCACTGTTCTAGGGTGTGAGATGCTAATCACAATGCTGACACAGCTATATGAGATGGAGATTGGAGTCCTCTGCTGACTATTTTGTGCTCAAACCCTGCAGGAATAAGATCCTGAGTCTCTCCTCAGCATGCTTAAAACACACTTTAAACCAGGGGTCCTCAAACTACGGCCCGTGGGCCACATGCGCAGTGGATTGTATTTGTTCCTTTTTTTCTTTCTTTCTTTTTTTTTACTTCAAAATAAGATGTGTGCAGTGTGCATAGGAATTTGCTCTTAGCTTTTTTTTTTTTTTGACTATAGTCCAGCCCACCAATGATCTGAGGGATAGTGAACTTGGCTCCCTGTTTAAAAAGTTTGAGGACCCCTGCTTAAACTGTTAACCTTGGCTAAGGGGAAGCTGTCCCAGGAAAGCACTAGTTGCTGGGATCTCTCCTGAAGCAGCTGCTTGCTTATCTAGTGTGCCAAAATCAGCCATACTCCATGCCCCTGAGGGCCAAGGCTGCCAGGAATCTCTCCCACTGCCAAATAATAAAAGTTCTGCTCTTCCCTGTCTCAGTCCTGCTCTTTGGCGCTGCTTACAGTCACTAGATTACTCACCCAAGGTCTCCCAACCTAAGCCTCACTCTGCGACCCTCAGGGCAGAGCCTGCAGGGGTAATTATCTCACAATGCCTACAAAGCCCCAAAGCCTAACAATGTTAGCTACGTTCAGGGTCAGTGGCTCAGTCCCATGCCCTGGACAATGCTTAAAGTCACCTGCATTCTCACCCAAGTTCTTCCAAGGTAATTCAACCAAGTGCCCAAGTCCAAACAAAGCCACAGGGAAGGCTTTCCTGTCTTCAATCTTGCTGCTGTTTTACTTACAGCTGTGGCAGCCTGTTCACAACCACTTGCCACTTCTTCACTGCTTTTGTCCTCCTCCTGGGGTCCAGAAGTCTCTCATTGTCTCTCTGCATCACAAATGGATGTTTCTGGGCAGAGCCCTTAAGCTAGAGCCCCTTCACTGGAATGGCTGATTGGATTAAAAAACAAGCCATCCATTATTTGTCTGCTGGAAACACACCTAGATTCAAAAGACAAATTTAAACTCAGAGTGAAGGGTTGGAGGACAATTCAGGTAAATGGAATTCTGAAGAAAAAAGAGGTTGTAATCTTTTTTTCAGATAGAAGAGGATTTTACTAAAGTAAAAGAAGTCAAAAATGGATACTTCATGTTGGTCAAGGGAAAAATACAGCCCAGCCAGAAGATGTTCCAAAACTGAATATCTATGACCCAATTTAAATACTTCTAGATTCTTAAAACAGACCTTAATTAGTCTGAGAAATATGATATCCTATAAGTACATAATAACAGGGGACTTTAACACTCCTCTACAGAGCTGGGCAGATCCTCTAAACAGAAATTAAAGATATAAGGACCTTAAATGAGACCCTAGAACAACTGTGTTTAATAGATGCATATAGGACACTCCATCCCAAAGCTAAAAAATACACACTTCTCATCGGCCTTTGGAACATTCTCCAAAATTGATCATATCCTAGGACACAAAACAAACCTCAACAGAATCAAAAGAATTAAAATTTACCTTGTATCTTCTCAGACCATAAGGCATTAAAGGTGGAACTCGACTCCAACAAAAACGTTCAAACCCAAACAAAGGCATGGAAATTAAACAACTTTATGGTAAATGACAACTGAGTGCAGGAAGAAATAAAAGAGGAAATCATTAACTTCCTTGAGCATAACAACAATGAAGACACAAGCTACCAAAACGTGTGAGATAGAGCAAAAGCTGTCCTGAAAGGAAAATTTATCACTTTAGATACTTACATCCAAAAAACAGAAAAAGAGTACAACAAACTCACAAGCCATCTTATTGAATTGGAAAAGGAAGAACAATCTAAGCCTAAGTCCAGCAGAAGAAAATAAATATCCAAAATTAAAACAGAGATTAATGAAAATGAAAATAAAAGAATCATTCAGAAAATTAATGAAACAAGTTTTTTTTTTTTTTTTTTTTTTGAAAAAATAAATAAAATAGATAAACCTTTGGCCAGACTAACTAGAAATAGAAAACTAAAATCTCTAGTAACCTTCATCAGAAATGTTAAAGAGGAAATAACAACAGATGCCACAGAGATATAAGAGATTACCTCTGAATACTACAATAACTGTATGCCCAGAAATCTGACAGTGTGAAGGAAATTTGTCAATATTTGGAATCATACCCTCTCCCTAGACTTGGCCGGGAAGAAATAGATCTCCTAAACAGACCAATTTTAGTCATTGAGATCAAAGAAACAATAAAAAAATCTCCCAACAAATGAATGCCCTGGTCCACACCAGAATTCTATCAAGCCTTCAAAGAAGAGCTTATGCCTGTACTTCAGAAATTATTCCAAAAAATTGAGGAGGAAGGACTCTTCTCCAACACGTTCTATGAAGCAAACATCACCCTGATACCAAAATCAGGAAAAGACCCAACTAAAAAGGAGAATTTCAGACCAATTTCACCAATGATGATAGATGCAAAAATTCTCAACAAAATCCTAGATTTTGATGAGATTATAGCTGATTATCATAGATTATAGATTATCATAGATCAATCTATTATCATAGATTATAATAGATTATAGCTTATTATCAAAAAAGTCATGCATCACGATCAAGTAGGTTTCATCCCAGGGATGCAAGGCTGGTTTAACATATGTAAGTCCATAAACATTATCCACCATATTAACAGAGGCAAAAATAAAGACCATATGATCCTCTCAATAGAGACAGAAAAAGCATTTGATAAAATCCAGTATCCTTTTCTAATTAGATCACTGAAGAGTACAGGCATAGGTAGCACATTTCTTAAACTGCTCGAAGCTATCTATGACAAACCCACAGCTAATATTTTACTGTATGGAATAAAACTGAAAGCTTTACTACTTAGAACTGGAACCAGACAAGATTGCCCTCTGTTACCATTACTATTCAACATAGTGCTGAAAGTTTTAGCCAATGCAATTAGGCATGAGAAGGAAATAAAGAGCATCCAAATGGGAGAAGAGGAGGTCAAACTCTCCCTCTTTGGTGATGATATGATCTTATACTTAGAGAACCCCAAAGACTCAACCACAAGATTCCTAGAAGTCATCAAAAAATACAGTAATGTCTCAGGATATAAAGTCAATATCCACAAGTCAGTAGCCTTTGTATATGCCAATAACAACCAAGATGAGAAGCTAATTAAGGACACAACTCCCTTCACCATAGCGTCAAAGAAAATGAAATACCTAGGAATATACCTAACAAAAGAGGTGAAGGACTTCTATAAAGGAAATTATAAAACCCTAAGAAAGGAAATAGCAGAGGACATTAACAAATGGAAGAACATACCATGCTGAAGACTGGGAAAAATCAACATTGTTAAAATGTCTATACTTCCCAAAGCAATATACTGATTCAATGCCATCCCTATTAAAATACCAACATTGTACTTTCAAGACTTCTAAAAAATGATTCTTTGCTTTGTATGGAACCATAAAAAAAAAAAAAACTCTGTACAGCTAAGGGAGTTCTTAGCTGGGGCATCAGCCTACCAGACTTAAGGCTGTACTACAAGGCCATAGTGGTCAAGACAGCATGGTACTGGCACAAAAATAGAGACATATACATTTGGAATTGAATAGAAAACCAGGAAATGAAACTAACATCTTACAACCACCTAATCGTCAATAAAACAAACAAGACTGTACACTGGGGGAAAGATTCCCTATTCAATAAAAGGTGCTGGGAGAACTGGATGTCCACATGGAAAAGACTGAAACTTGACCTACACCTTTCTCCACTCCCAAAAATTGATTAAAGATGGATAAAGGACTTAAATTTAAGGCATGAAATGATAAAAAATCCTCAAAGCATAGGAAAAATACTGGAATATTTCAGCCTGGGGAAAGATTTTATGAAGATGACTTCTGTGGCAATTGCAACAACAACAAAAATAAACAAATGGAACTTAATTAAACTGAAAAGCTTCTGTAAAGGTAAGGAGACAACAACCAAAGCTAAGGAGACAAAAACCTAAACAATGGGAAAGGATATTTGTATATTTTGAATCAGACAAAAGCTTGATAACTAGGATCTATGGAGAACTCAAATTAATCCACATGAAAAAAGCCAACAATCCCATATATCAATGGGCAAGAGAGATGAATAAAACTTTCTCTAAAGAAGACAGATGAATGGCTAGCAAACATGAAAAAATGTTCATGATCCCTAATTATTAGAGAAATGCAAATCAAAACCACCCTGAGATACCATTAAACCCCAGAGAGAATGGCCCATATCACAAAATCTTAAAACGGCAGATGCTGGTATGGATGTGGAGAGAAGGGAACACTTTTACACTGCTGGTGGGACTGCAAACTAGTACAACCTTTTTGGAAAGAAGTATTGAGAAACTTCAAAGAACTCAAGCTAGACCTCCCATTTGATTCTATAATCCTGTTGCTGGGCATCTACCCAGAAGGAAAAAAAAAAAAATCCTTTTATCACAAGGACACTTGCACTAGACTGTTTATTGCAGCGCAATTTACAATTACCAAAATGTGGAAACAGCCTAAATGCCCACCAACCCAGGAATGGATTAACAAGCTGTGGTATATGTATACCATGGAATAGTATTCAGTCATTAAAAGGACTTTACATCTTTTGTACTAACCTGGATGGAAGTGGAACACATTACTCTTTTTTTTTTTTTTTTTTTTTTTTTTTTTTAATAGAGACAGAGTCTCACTTTATCACCCTCCATAGGGTGCTGTGGCATTACAGCTCACAGCAACCTCCAACTCCTGGGCTTAAGCGATTCTCTTGTCTTAGCCTCCCAAGTAGCTGGGACCACAGGCACCTGCCACAATGCCCGGCTATATTTTATTGTTGCAGTTTGGCCGGGGCTGCGTTTGAACCCACCACTCTCGATGTATGGAGCCTGTGCCCTACTCACTGAGCCACAGGCGCCACCTGAAACACATTATTCTTAGTAAAGCATCACAAGAATGAAGAAGCATGAGTCCCATGTACTCTATTTTGATATGAGGACAATTAATGACCTAGTACACAGAGGTGATAGGGGGAGGGCAGAGAAGAGAGACAAGGAGAGAGGGGTGGGGGAAAGAAAGAGCAGAGAGAGGAAATGGGGGAGGTTGGTGGGGTCTGGCTTGGTGATAAACCTTTTGGGGCAAGACACAAGTATAAGAGGGACTTTACCTAACAAATGCAACCCACCTATGGAGCATATGACAAGGCTACAAATCAGGTCTGTCAAGTATAGAACATAGATGTTTTGGCACAATAATCAAGTAAATGAGGTGAAAGCTATGTTGATTAGTTTGATCTAACCAGGTCAGATTGTATTTTAAAAAATCAGCTCATTGTACCCCACATATGCATGAATGTATTCATGATCTATGTGTATTTGGCTTAATCAAAAAAAAGACAAATGCAATCAGCGTAAGCTAGTTTTTTGTACCTTTAATGACTCCACAACAATTAAAAAAAATAAAAAATAATAACACTATAATGATTTAAAAATAAAAACAAAAAAAGATGGTTCCTGAAAAATAGATAATTACTGTCATTTTGTAGTTTTATTCTGACATTCATAGGCTTGTTGATGTTTTACTCAGAGGCTCAGAAGTTCACATTTCTGTTTAAACTCTGTCGATGTCTTGTTTATTGTTGCTGTTTTTGGAAAATTCGAGTCTCTTTCTATGGGGGTTGATTACATAATTACAAAACCATAGCAACAATAATAAAACTATATGAGGAGAATGAATTAAATGAAAAAAAAAAATGCTGACAAAAGAAAAATTTGAAGCCAAGGGCAGGTATAACTAAAAAAATAGCATAGGGATATAATTAAATTATGTAGTAAATTGAATTATTTTAGATTAGATATTTATGTTTAAAAATATCTGGTTTAAAAGCCAAACACACACACACACACAAACACACACTCAAGCACACACAAACTCTTCATTTAGAATTTAATTCTTCAATCAAGAAAGTAGTGTTGTAAAATACATGTTAATCATTTTTTTCAGGAAATTCACTACTGACAAACTTCACATCTCAAATGAACCACAAGAAAACCTTCAAGCAATGACTACCTCTTACACCACCTTTCTTTACAGGCGGTGGGTAATAAAGTGAGGGAGAAAAGATTGTTTACATCTTCACTGTAGTATTCCTTCCTGTAGTGAGAAAACACGGTCCATTTACTTTTGCACATGACAACCTTTCTTAAATTACTAGAGAGAGTTTTATCAAAAAGTTACATTATCCAAATTGAAATTCTTTAGGTACAGTTAAGAGATGGTAGGATTCTGTATATACTAGAAGGTTTTTCATTTGCTCATGAGAGAAGATATCAGGGTTTTTGAAATGGTAAGTATTCTTCCATTATGTTTCGCAGCTCGCCTGAATGTGAAGGCACTTTCTCAAGAGTAGCACAGATAGAAGCTGAAGAAACACACGGGCCGGGGCTGTGCCCTTTGGCCTGGCTGTGCAGAGTGGGCTAGGTCTGGGGCAGGCTCTCTTTATTCACAGAGCTTTATTTGGAAGAGAAGAACTAGTCCAAATATTTGAAACTTGAAAGGAAGTCTCTTAAAACTCTAATATTTTGCTAGACCTAGAAGAGATAGATTATTTAATTCCCAAAAAATATATTAAGAGTGGGTGATTGCTGCAAAAAAATAAGGAATAGTAATTTTCATCAGCCTATTTGGAGCTTGTTTTGACTAGAACATTTTGTTCATAGCATTTTTGCAATGTATATGACTTAAGAATAAATCACTGGAAAATAGAAATAGAATTACTAAATAAATTCAAGCTTTGATTGTAACTCCTGTTGATGCTTTGCCACAAATAATTTTTTTAAAGCCTCTGCAGCATAAAGAAAATACAGAACCTGTATTTGTACAGCAACTTCTTGCATAAAAGAAGTTCAAGACAGAGAAGAATCTTTAAAAATATATATGCTTAAAGATATTACTTTTCATTAGTCTTATGACTGATCATTTAAAAGGTTTTCAAATTCACATTAGAGTTGAAATATTTCTTCTTTGGGGAAATATCTATATTGACTTAAATACAGTGCCTTAAAAAGTTGAATAATCTTTTAATAAGTGATAAAAAAAAGTCCTCTTCTGAAACTGCACAGAACCAACACCATTGAATTTTATATTGTCATCTAAAAATTATATTATGCATCAACTTATTTGACTAATATTTAAAGGCAATGTTGCTTAGAGGAATGGACACCATGCATTCATGGATAGTTACTGATTCTTATCACATTAAAAGGGGACGCTGAGAACAGGACAGTCTCCTGGAGAGCCTAGAGACGTTTTGTGACTTAGGGGCAATCCCCCAAGTACTCACTCATTGTTCCTGAATGGGGTAACATTGGTTCTTGTTAGTAATCAGGTGTTAAACGTCGATGCTTGGTGCTCCTTCATGGGGGTTGTGAGAAAACAGCACGTGGCAATCCTTACGCAGCAGCCCCCTGTGTCATTACTTTAACTCTCCACACCTGTTGTATATAACCTAATAAATACCCGTTGCAGAGGGGCCACGGGCTCTCCTGCACCTCTGGTTAGCCCACCTCTTGCAAGCTAGCACGTCAATATGTGTCCTGCCTGGTTGTTCCGTGTAGCACTGGGAGGCATAGCGTCCCTGCTGCAAAAGTGTTGACATTTTTAGGAGACAAGAGCTAAATATTACTCTTCAAACATAAAGCAGGAGAAGCTCAATTGGCACGAGTGCCGAGCGATTTGTGGAGACAGAAGCAGCCGGAGAAGCTGCATCCTAATAGTCGTGCATGGAGTGAGGTGCAGGAGTCAGACTGTCTGAAGCTCCAGGTCAGAGTCTTAATGCCTTCCAAACCTTGGAAGACTTGTAAACTGTAAAGTGGCAAGGTGGTGGTGTAAATGAGGGAGTAGAAGATTTGGGTTTCAAGGGCTGTTTCTAGTCCTATCAAGGTGTCAACCAATGTGACTTCCAATCCTACATCTAGCTATGTACATCTACAATTCTGCCTATATCTACGCATGGACAATTAAATCACACAAGAAACTTAGAGATTGCAAAGCTCCCTCCAGTCTGCTGAGGAATAGAAAACTGAATTCTAGAATGACCATATATTTTTCAACTTTATCACAATGAAGAGGTATATGAATTTCATGAAAAGCGATTGGGTAGGCCTAGGTGTTAAGCATTCGGGGAATTATGTTTTTACAAAATACTGCATTTTATGATACTATCAAATACTTAAGTGATCTTTTGCAAACACAATAGATGAACTAACAGCTGGTCCTTTAAGAGCAAAAACCCTACCGTACATACTGGGCTTGACTTGACAGCTAGACAAGATTCAGTTAAAAAACAACAACAAAAATAAAAACCTTTTGAGACTGAGTTTAAAAAGCATTACAAATATTTCTCTGACAAAACTCAACCCAAATAAAGCCTAGTAAACATTTCTATTGATAAATCTTTATTTGTTTATTTTTTTAATGTTTCTTCTTACCTTGCTTGGAAAAAAGGCTTTATACAAGTTTTGGAGCAGAGGAAAATGTTTCTTAAAGCTGATTTTAAGATGAGTAATTTCTGGAATTTAGAACTTCGGTAACTTATTTGATGACGTTATTAAGGCCATGTGCTCTGGACATAGTGCTCTGAATAATGTTTTAAGAACTGATATCTATGAACTACTAAAACATAGTAGTCATTCATAGGAAAATCAAGGTCATTATTTTATCAACAGAAGCATATGTCTCCAAAGTGTGTGTGTGGGGTGATTGTAACAAACTTTTCTGTACAAGCAGAAAATAATTTATTGTCAAAATGAGTACAGCCAGTTGGCAAGTTAAGATTGCTCAACTTATATGATTCTTCAGTTTAGGAAGATGCCAAGGCAAACACTTCCAGTAGAAACCATACTTCAAGTGCCCCTGGGACTATTTTGTTTTTCTCTTTCAATACAGTAGTCAGTAGGTACAATGAGATATTCAACTCTTTATTTTAAAGTAGATTATTTTGCCCGACTAGGCTAGTCTAAGAATTCTGAGCATCTTTGAGGTGGGCCAGGCTAAGGTTCAGCAGGTCTGGTGTTCCGAGTGTACTTCCACCTAACATGTTTTAACTCATGATGGATTTGCTGGGATGCGACCCATCTGTTAAACCAAGGAGCCTCTGCAGTTACCGTGATCTCTTTGCTCAGGCTTTCATCATCCCCAGAAAATGTATGTGCATTTCAATGCTCACATTAAAGCATTGTAAGGAAGATACCAACTGGTCCCATGCTGAGTCTGATGACAGCCTCCACCACCACTGGCAACGGCAAATGATGCTAGGCTGGGATGCAATTTTAAAAATTTAATAAATCATCTAGTTCTTTGAAAATTGTTTCTACTCAGATTCAGCAATGTAACCCAAGACCTTCAGAAAATGTATTCATGCAACTGGCATTTTCATAAACTTAAAAAAAAAAAAAAAAAAAAAAACAACTTCTGGTGCCCCTTGAAACATAGGAAGCACAGATCACATTGAGTATGAATTTGGGGGGGACAGTAGGTTGCGGTTGCCTCATGGGTGCTGTGTGCCAAGTGCTCTGGGCCTGGGGTTAATCTCAGCCTCACTCAGCAGTGACAAGACCTGAAAGGCCCTGTTAGCAGGAAGGAATGTCGCCTCTTAAAGAGAGTTTCTATTGTACCACTCAGGACCCAGTTACAGTGGTACCCATAAAGGGATAGATGTTGGACTCTTTTTTAAAATAAGTTAATTATTTTTTACATTTTTCCAAGTTTCAGATTAATGTGAGGGTACAAACCATTGAGTTACAGTGTTTGCATTTGTTAGGTAGAGCCCCTGTTGTACCTGTGTCCCACATCTGAGAGGGGTGCCACACACTGTGCCCACGAGGTGGGAGCACACCAGTCCTCCGTCCTCCTCCCCTCTCCCTGGACTCTTGAGTTTATGAATTTTATACCTGGATTTTCTGTGTCTAATGGATATTTCCAATTTTAATGTTCCACTGGGCTTTGATACTCTCCATACCTAATTTGAATTCAGGAGAATGAAAATTTTTGAAGCCTTGTTATTAGTAGCAGAGTCCTCCTGCAGTGTGGCCATCCCGCCTCCTTCTCACTACCCTGCCCCAGTGCACTGGCAGCTGTCCTCATTCTTGGGCAGGGTTGCTTTTTGGAGCATTGTGCAGACCTTGTCACTTCTAAACACCCGATCCAGTAGAACTACACGCGATGATAACAGCAAAGGCTTCTGTTTCTTTTCCTCTCTATAAAAAGAGAACTGATCTTTGAGGCCTTTTGTGACGCTGAAACTCAGTGGATTTTGTCAAACATGATACAACAGATGTAGGCTCCATTTCCCTTCTGGTTGTCAGTGTACTGCAGTGTCAGACTAGTGCAGTCAAGCACTGTGTTCGGGTGATCCTGAACCCTTGTCCCTTCATTCCTGCCTCCCCTTGGTGGCCATTTAGAACATGCACATATCTCTTTGCTTTGCACCAAAGTTGATTCCCTCTTCTGCTCTTGCACTAGGGGCATCTTAAACCAAAATGATTTGTATTTCTTAAATAGATCAGAGTTACTGTAAAATGTTAGAGTCAGTAAAGATGTAGGCTTTATAAAAGGAAATATTACAGAAGGAAATTTTCTTAGCAAATGATTCTAAATGATCAAATATGTGCTGTTTTCTCTGTCCTGTTCCATGTTGCAAAACCCAAGCTTAATTTTTTAGAGATCAATAGGGTAAAACTGTATTATGATGGGCACTTAGGTTGCTTCCATGACTTGGCAATTATGAATTGAGCCTCAATAAACATTCTGGTGCACATGTTTTCATGGTAAAATGATTTTTGTTCTTCTGGGTAAATAACTAGTCATGTGATTGCAGGATCAAATAGAAAGTCTACTTTTTGATCTTTGAGGATATTCCATACTTCCCACAACCTAAATGCCCATCAACCTATGAATAGATCAATAAACTGTAGTGTCTTATGCTATGGAATACCATTCATCCATTAAAAAGATGGAGACTTTACATCTTTTACGTTTACCTGAATGGAGCTGAAATACTTTTTCTTAGTAAAATACATTCGTAGTTGAAATACATTCTTCTTATCACAATGATGGAAAAATAAATATCCAATGTACTCCACGCTAATATGAAATCAACATGTAAACGTTTATATGCTCATAAGAACAATAAAACACAAATATAGACTAGTATGGGGATAGAAGGAGGCAGGAGGGGAAGGGAGGATGACTGGCAGAAGGGGGGAAGTGGTAGGACCTCCCCTAATGTGCACATTGCGAGGGTGTATAACATGCCCCCTGCGTGAGGGGCTCTTGTGAAAATGGCACTCTACCCTGAAAATGAGAACAGCGTAACCTAATATTTGTACCTTCATATTAATTTGAAATAAAACATAAATTAAAAAGAAATAAATACAATAAAATTATGTTGTGAATTTAGGGATATATTTCCCTCCATGGGAGGCATCTTAGAATGAAAGCTTATAGACAGACTTGGAAAAAGTCATATATTCATTTCAAAATTTAATATCTTTTTTGAGAAAAAAGGAACAATTCAAATTTGGGTGGAAATAGAAGTAAACAGTCCATGTGGCCTCTCCTGGTTCCAACCCTCCTTTTAAAAATCATCAAAATTTGCATCATGATATGAAGAGAAATATGTTACTGTAAGGCTGTTTTCACAGATGGCCCGAAAATACTGCCTCCTGTAAAAGCAATATACAGCTCTCAGTACTGCAGAAGCTCAGTATTCATGTCCATCATCTTTTTCTTTGCATTTAAGAGCTCATTTTGATGAGGTCATTATAATGATTCATTTCTGGAGTTTCTTTTGTACATGGAGTTGCTTGAGAACTTGGTACCTGTGTGCCATCAGGAACATGGCCAGAAGTAATTCAAGAGCCTACAGTTACTTGTGAGCAGGAACCACTTGTAAAATTTCCCATGAAGTTGAGATCATGGAGGTTGGGGTCGTTGTCTGGAGGGTGGGCGGCTCTCAGCCAAAAGTGAGCACTGGCTTACAGATCCTGCCAGGCTCACAGGGGGTACCCATGGGTGGCAGGAATGAGCTCCGGCTCATAGATTCCAGCAGGCATGTGGGTAACACCCACGGGTGGCCTTTCTCTCGTGGAGGTCTGGGATTGCAGCAGGGAGGGAATGGGAGGAGCAAAGCTCCAATTTGGGATGGCTTTGGGAGTCACTGCAGACTCTGTATGCTCACCCAAGCAGTGGACAATGTGGAAGTCTTTGGACAAAAGTTATTTTAAAAGAGAGGAACAAATAATATGATTGAAGCTCAAGAAATCACAGATGGGCCTAACATGGTGGCCCAAGACAGTAATACTATCATTCTGGGAGGCCAAGGCAT
This sequence comes from Loris lydekkerianus, assembly GCA_963574355.1. NCBI lineage: Eukaryota > Metazoa > Chordata > Mammalia > Primates > Lorisidae > Loris > Loris lydekkerianus. The sequence continues at coordinate 10,584 of CAUYPK010002026.1, read as the reverse complement.
GTGGGTAACCAAATCTCAGGAATTCTAGACAAGCCTGAGCAAAAGCAAGACACCATCACTACTGAAAATAGAAAAATTATCTGGGCATGTTGGCAGGCACCTGTATTCCCAGCTACTCAGGAGGCTGAGGCAAGAGGATAGCTTGAGCCCAAGAATTTGAGGTTCTTTTGAGCTATGATGGAATGGCACTCTACCCAGGGCAACAGAGAACAATTATGTATAAAAAAAGAAAAGACTTCACAAATGGTTACCAAATAAACCCAATGAAAACCAAGATTTCTTTTCCCTTTTGCAAATTCTCAATCTTTTCATGTCTTCCTGTCCTTTAAGGAACAAATAGCAACCTAATTTATCCCAGCCCCAATTTAAGCTAATATCTACCCAGAGTTCTACTTTCTCTTCCTCTCTCTCTTACAGGTTTTGATCTAGTCAAGTGCGAGGACCCAGGCATCCCTAATTATGGCTACAGGATCCGAGACGAGGGCCACTTTACTGACACCGTGGTTCTTTACAGCTGTAACCCGGGGTACGCCATGCACGGCAGCAACACCCTGACCTGTTTGAGTGGGGATAGGAGAGTGTGGGACAAGCCGCTGCCTTCATGTGTAGGTGAGTGGAGGAGCAGGTCCAGACTGCTGCACAGATCAGGGCGTCAGCACTCACTGCACCTGCCCTCACTCCACTGTGGAATTTCATCATGCTTTCCGATGTGGGTTTTACATATTTCTAATATATGTATGTGAGTGTGGAGGTGTGGGTGTGAGGTCAGGAATGAAAAATAGACTTCCTAGTACTATTTTATGGAGATGATGTATGTAGCATTATTATTAAATTATCACATTAACATTATTTGTTTTATGCTTTCAACTTCATGCGGAGGATTCATGTTTTTTATTAAGATAATGATTGGGTAGAAGTACCGAAGAGAAATGACAGAGATAGAGATACTTGTGGTCTTTTTGCTGTCTGTACAGTGCAGACATGATGGCTTTAGTTTTTGACAGTAATCAATAGAAACATGTGATCACCAGAGTTGACACTTCTCTCTCTGTCTTTTGCAGCGGAATGTGGTGGTCGGATCCATGCTGCCACATCAGGACGAATATTGTCCCCTGGCTACCCAGCTCCATATGACAACAACCTCCACTGCACCTGGATTATAGAGGCAGACGCAGGGAAGACAATTAGGTACTTGCGCTATTTCCATTTCAGTGATTTGAGAGTAGAGACCTGTTTTCTTGTAGCATAGGTAGCAGTACATTGATTATCCATAATTAAGCTTTTTGCACTAAAGAAGGAAATGTAAAGTTCTAAAATTTTTGGTTGGTTCATTTGCCTACTTTGCAAGTCCTTTGAAATTTTGTTTTAAGCTACATATGATAAATATGAAAAGAACATGAGTGTATCAGTTAGCTTTTGCTGTGTAACAAACTGTGCCCCCCCAAAATCTAGAGGCTTTGGCAAAAACTCCTTATTTGTGCATGACTTCATGGCTTGTCCAGATCTTCAAGGACCTGGATGAGGCTGGATGGGGCTTGGTGGTTTCTTAGGTGTGGGGGCCTCATTTGGGAGGGCTGGGAGGGCAGTAACCCCTCCCCACCAGGTTTGTGCACCTGTAGTAGGCTACTCATGGTGGAAGATTTCTAGCAGCAAGAGATGACCAACTTCAAACTTCTGCTGTGTTGCACTTGCTAGTGTGCCATTTGCCAAAGCAAGTCACATGAGCCAGTCAAGAGTCAAGGTAGGAAGAAATAGATTCCACCTCTTAACTAGTAGAGAAGGAAAGTCATATTGAAAAGAAGTTTGTATACATGAATGGGAGGAATGTGTGATCATAGGCTAAGAAAATGTCTAAAAGATTATTAAAAATCGAAATAAATGGTGCCAACATTTAAACAAAAAGTGTTATGTTTTAATCATGAGTTTCTAAGTTATTTTGGTGAGTTAAACTAACAAAAAGTGGTATTTTTAAAGTTCTTCACAATATTGTTGTGTCTAAAACCACATAATATAAAGGAAAAGGTAATTCTTAAAATAAGTTCTTCTTTAATTATAATTTTATTGAACAGTAAGAGATTACACAGTCCTTGGCAATACTTCTTAAAAAATCTCTTTTTCTTTCAATTAAATTTACTCTTTCCTTGCTGTTGTTTTAAATCTTCCTACAAAATGTACTTTTTAAAAACTTTGGGCCCCAACAGCCATAATCATGCTGTTGGGCTCACCAAAAACTAAATTAATCTGTCTAGCCAGCTCAGGTCTACCTTTATCTATGTAAAGTTAAAAAACAATAAAGGTCAAAGCCAGAAGCTTCTTTCTTATGGAAGTCAAAAGATAAAAAATATTCATGAGCTGATGATTTTCTTCCTTATGCACAGAAGACACCACCTCAAACTTAGTGATTTTTATTAAATGGCTGTCATAGACTCATGGTACTGCAACTCTATAACTTGGCAAAAATAAAATGGGGTGAATTAGAGTGAAAAAAATGCATACTCTATTCCATAATTCTTTTTATCTTATGATACCTACCTCCTCTAAAATTCATGTGTCTTACTTTCAATTTATCTTATGACACCTACCTCCTCTGAAATTCATGTGTCTTACTTTTAATTTACATCTTGGGAGTGAGTTGAACTAACATGGTACACAGTGTTGCCACTTACAAACTCTTAAGAAAGATTCTTACAATGTAGAAGGAGCTGAAAAATAATTTTAAAAATATACTTAAGGCATGTCTATAATGAAAATACATTTGTCTTTTCTTGTTTCTATTGTTATAACAGAACACCACAGACTGGGTAATGTATAAAGAACATGTATTTGGGTAATGGTTCTGGAGGCTGTAAAGTCCAAGGACGTGACGCCAGTATCTGGGAAGGGTCACTCCATGGTGAAAGGCATACCTGGCCAGAAACACTTGAGACACAAAGAGCAAATGGGGCCAAACTTCTCTTTTCATCAGTTTCATCCTGTAACTAACCTAATCCCACCATAAGGGCACTCATCCCTTTACGAGGGCATCATCTTAATATTGTTACAATGACAGCTAAATTTCAACATGAGTTTTGGTGATGACATTCAAGCCATAACACATATTATTTTATGATAACTTCTGTAAAATTTTATATGTCTTTTATCAAGATCAATGATTAACTGGATAATTATTGCTCTATTGGGACAATACTGAAAGGCATCTGAGTAACTGGATTTCACATTCTATATTCCTCATGAAACTCAATGAAGTCACTTTTCTATTGAAAGAAATAAAATTAAATATTAGTTCTTAACTTTGAATTCCTGAACACTTGATTTGAGTCATATAAAAACCATTCCACTGCTCTTGATTTTTAAAAACTGTAAAAATTATCTACAGTTAGTAAAATGACTTTACATAACCAGAATTTATTTTCTTTGAGGAGATTTTAGTTTTATGCTTTTTTTACAATTTTCTTCTTGATCCCCTCCCCCCACTAGAATTAGAATGGGCTCTTTCTTCCTCTAAATGCAAACCAAGTGTTGATTCACTCTCTTCAGGTGAACTTACTTCATTGTTAATATTTTAATAAAAAAAGAGGAAATACATTAATAAATACTGATTTTTAAGTAATACAAAAGCACTACTTTTGTAATGTGCACTGACTTTGATATTTAATAGCATTTGAGGAAAGTATACGTTACATATGCCAATGTGTTTTTCTGGAAAAGTTTTCTAATCATACGTATCTTTCAAATACATTATAAAATTTATTTATTTATTTATTTATTGTTTCAATAAATTTATTTATTTATTTTATTCAAAATAAAATGTATTTATTTATTTATTGTTTATTTATTATTGTTGTAATTTGAGGGTACAAATAATTAGGTTACAATGTTTGCATTCATTAGGTAGAGTCCCTCTTATAATTGTGTCCCACCACCAGGAGGCATACATACATTGTGCCCATGAAGTGGGAGCACACCTGTCTCCCTCCCTCTTCCCCTCTCCCCCTTCCCTTATACCCGCACCTCTCACTTTGAATTGATTTGAGTTTTTCCTGTATGTGAGCATGAATCAGATTACCTACTGGCTTTGCATTAGTATTGAACACCCTGGTTTTTGCTTCTTCATTCTTGTGATATTTTGCTAAGAAGAATGAGTTTCTATTCAATCCAGGTTAATACAAAATATGTAAAGTCTCTATCTGTTTAATGACTGAATAGTATTCCATGGTGTGCATATACCATAGTTCATTAATCCATTCCTGGGTTGGTGAGCATTTGGGCTGTTACCACATACCTTATCAAATTTACGAACATATCTTTTTTAATTTAAGGTATGAACTGCTTAGAAAGGAAGAAGTTCCTCCTTAGAAATAAGAAGTTAAGAGGAAAGCATCAGTATTTATAATTAATTTACTCAATTGAAATTCAACTTCACCCCAAAAGTGTTTCTGGCTATTGAGTCACTCTTCATTAAGACCATAAATGTATTACTTAAGTATGACAGTTTGCAAAATAACATAATTATATTATATAATTGTAGGCTCAAAATAGTACTAACACACGGAAAAAAAAAAAAATAGTCTAGTCTTAGCCTTGATATTTCCTTGCTAGCTTAGTAACTCTTAGCTGTATCACTGGCAACACAGTCAATATTACCTAAAATGTTTATTTAAAAATAGAAATACATCTGCCTCATAAACATGAATGCAGGGATTAATTTAAGTATTGACTTTTTAAAATATAAATGGAATTCATTATCATGAATTCATACTCTGATTTGTTAAGGTAAGTGTTTTCCCTCTCAAGGAATTGATAAACTAGGATTTGGGAACATATTAAAGGGGTGGTTTCAATATGTCAGGGCAATTTTTATTTTTTTTATTATTGCTGGGGATTCATTGAGGTACAATAAACCAGATTATACTGATTGCATTTGTTAGGTAAAGTCCCTCTAACAATTGTGTCTTTCCCCCAAAAAGGTGTGCAATCCAAGGCCCCACACCCTCCCTCCTTCCCTCTCTCTGCTCTTCCTTTCCCTACCCCTCCCTCCTTCTTTCTCTCTCTGGTCTCCCCTTCCCCAACCTCCATCGTGACCTTAATTGTCATTAATTGTTCTCATATCAAAATTGAGTACATAGGATTCATGCTTCTTCATTCTTGTGATGCTTTACTAAGAATAATGTCTTCCACTTCCATCCAGGTTAATACAAAGGCTGTAAAATCTCCATTTTCTTTTAATGGCTGAATAGTATTCCATGGTGTACATATACCACAGCTTGTTAATCCATTCCTGGGTTAGTGGGCATTTAGGCTGTTTCCACATTTTGGTTATTGTAAATTGACCTGCAATAAGCAGTCTAGTGCAAGTGTCCTTATGATAAAAGGATTTTTTTTTTTTTTTTTCCTTCTGGGTAGATGCCCAGTAATGGGATTGCAGGATCAAATGGGAGGTCTAGCTTGAGTGCTTTGAGGTTTCTTCATATTACCTTACAAAAAGGTTGTAGTAGTTTGCAGTCCCACCAGCAGTATAAAAGTGTTCCCTTCTCTCCACATCCACACACCAATGTCTGCAGTTTTGAGATGTTGTGATGTGTGCCATTCTTGCTGGGGTTAGATGGTATCTCAGAATAGTTTTGATTTGCATTTCTCTAATAGATAGGGATGATGAACATTTTTTCATATGTTAGCCTTTCGTCTATCTTCTTTTTTTTATTGTTAAATCATAGTTGTGTACATTAGTGCAATCGAGGGGTACAATGTGCTGGTTTCATATACAATCTGAAACATTCTCATCAAAATGTTCAACGTAGCCTTCATGGCATTTTCTTAGTTATTGTATGTAGACATTTGTATTCTGCCTTTAGTAAGTTTCGCCTGTACCTATTCTAAGATGCACCATAGGTGTGCCCCTACCCATTACCCTCCCTCCACCTTAACCTCCCCCCTCCCTTCCCCTTCCTTGGCCCTTTCCTCATAGTCTTGTGCTATAGTTGGGTTATAACCTTCATGTGAAAGCTATAATTTAGCTTCATAGTAGGGCTGAGTACATTGGATGCTTTTTATTCCATTCCTGATATACTTTGCTAAAAAGAATATGTTCCAGCTCCATCCATGTGAACAAGAAAGAGGTAAAATCTCCATCTTTCTTTAAGGCTGCATAATATTCCATGTTATACATGTACCACAATTTGCTAGTCCATTCGTGGATCGATGGGCACTTGGGCTTCTTCCATGACTTAGTTGTGAATTGGGCTACAACAAACATTCTGGTACAGATGTCTTTGTTATATTGTGATTTTTGGTCTTCTGGGTATAAAACTAGTAAAGGAATTATAGGATCGAATGGTAGGTCTATTTTTAGGTCCCTAAGTATTCCCCAAACATTCTTCCAGAAGAAACTTATTAGTGTGCATTCCCACCAGCAGAGTAGAAGTGTGCCCTTTTCTCCACATCCACACCAACATCTCTGGTTTGGGGATTTTGTTATTTGGGCTACTCTTACTGTGGTTTAGTGATATCTCAAAGTACTTTTGATTTGCATTACTCTGATGATTAAAGATGATGAGCTTTTTTTCATGTGCTTTTAGATCATGTGTCTGTCTTCTTTAGAGAAGTTTCTCTTCAAGTCCCTTGCCCACCCTGAGATGGGATCACGTGTTCTTTTCTTGCAAATACGTTTGAGTGCTCTGTGGATTCTGGTTATTAAACCTTTATCAGAGGTATAACCTGCAAATATTTTCTCCCATTCTAAGGGCTGTCTGCTTACTTTACTTACTATGTTCTTGGCTGTGCAGAAGCTTTTTTTAGTTTGATCAGGACCCAGTAATATATTTTTGATACTGCTTCAATTGCCTGAGTCCTCCTCATAAAATATTCACCCAGGCTGATTCCTTCAAGAGTTTTCCCTGCACCTTCTTCAAGTATTTTTATAGTTTCATGTCTTAAGTTTAAATATTTAATCCAGTGAGAGTCTATATTAGTTAATGGTGAAAGGTTAATGGTAGGTCCAGTATCAGTCTTTTACAAATCACCAGCCAGTTCACCCAGCACCATTTGTTAAATAGGAAATCTTTTCCCCACTGAATGTTTTTAATTGGTTTGTCAAAGATCAAATAACGGATTTGATCTCTTGGTTCTCTATTCTGTTCCAGACATCTACTTCTCTGTTTTTGTGCCAGTACCATGCTATCACTATCAATTTATAGTACAGTCTCTGCTGAGTAATGTTTTGGCTATTCAAGGTTTTTTCTGATTCCATATAAAACGAAGTATTATTTTTCAAGATCTTTAAAATATGACAATAGAGGTATAATAGGAATTGTATTAAAATTATGTATTGCTTTGGGCAGTATAGATATTTTAACAATGTTGATTCTTCCCAGCCATGAGCATGGTATGTTTTTCCATTCGTTAACATCTTCAGCTATTTCTTTTCTTAACACTTCATAGTTCTCTTTGTAGAGATCTTTCACGTCCTTTGTTAGGTATACATCCAAATATTTCATCTTCTTTGGCACTACTGTGAAAGGAATAGAGTCCTTGACTGTTTTTATTGGTTTGGTTATTGTTGGTATATATAAAGGCTACAGATTTGTGGGTGTTGATTTTGTAGCCTGAGACATTGCTGTATTCCTTGATCACTTCTAAAAGTTTTGTAGTACAATCCCTAGTGTTTTCCAGATATACGATCATATCATCTGCGAAGAGTGAAAGTTTGAATTCTTTGACACTATGTGGATACGCTTGATCACCTTTTCTTCCCTAACGGCAATGGCTAAAACTTCCATTACAATGTTAAAGAGCAATGGAGACAATCGGCAACCTTGCGTAGTTCCTGATCCAAGTGCAAATGATTTGAATTTAACTCCATTCAGTACGATTTTGGCTGTGGGTTTGTTGTAGATATCCTCCTTAGTTTAAGAAATGTCCCTTCTATACCAATTTTCTTAAGTGTTCTGATCATGAAGGGATGCTGGATATTATCAAAAGCTTTTTCTGCGTCAATTGAGAGAATCATATGGTCTTTATTTTTTAGTTTGTTTATATGTTGAATGTTCATCAACTTTTAATCTTCTTAAACAAAATAACTTTCAACCCAGGATCCTATACCCAGCTAATCTGAGTTTCATTTATGATGGAGAAATGTAATACTTTAACAACATTCACATGTTGAAGAAATTTGCCATAACTAAACCAGCTCTCCAGGATATTCTCAGACCTGTCCTTCATAAAGACCAGCATAACCCTCCACCACAAAAGTAAACCCACCCGGAAAATTTTGATTAAATTCCAACTTCCACAGTTGCAGAAGGATTAAAAATGTCCACCGGACTCTCAACAGGCTTATCAATATTCTCAATTAATGTGAATGGTTTAAATTGTCCTCTAAAGAGGCACAGGTTGGCTGACTGGATACAAAAACTCAAGCCAGATATCTGCTGCATACAATAAACTCATCTTAAAAGACAAATATAGACTCAAGGTGAATGGATGGTCATCTATATACTCCAGGAAAATGGAAACGAGAAAAAAGCAGGCATTGCAATCCTATTTGCAGACGCAATAGGCTTTAAACCAACCAAAATAAGGAAGGATAAGGATGGATACTTTATATTTGTTAAAGGTAAAACTCAATTTGATGAGATTTCAATTATTAATATTTATGCACCGTACCAGAATGCACCTCAATTTATAAAAGAAACTCTAACAGACATGAGCAACTTGATTTCCTCCAGTTCCATAGTATTTGGAGATTTTAGCACCCTTTAGCAGTGCTGGATAGATCCTCCAAAAAAAGCTAAGCAAAGAAATTTTAGATTTAAACTTAACCATTAGACATCTGGACTTAACAGACATCCACAGAACATTTCATACCAACAAAACTGAATACACATTCTTCTCATCAGCCCATGGAACATACTCCAAAATCAACCACATCCTAGACCACAAATCTAACCTCAGCAAATTTTAAAAAAATAGAAATTATTCCTTGCATCTTCTTAGACCACCATGGAATAAAACTTGAACTCAAGAACAACAGGAACCTGCATACCCATACAAAAACATGGAAGCTAAAAAACCTTATGCTGAAGGATAGATAGGTTATAGATGAGATTAAGAAGGAAATCACCAAATTTTTGGAACAAAACAACAATGAAGACATGAATTATCAGAACCTCTGAGATACTGCAAAGGCATTTTTAAGAGGGAAATTTATAGCACTGCAAGCCTTCCTCAAGAAAACTGAAAGAGAGGAAGTTAATAACTTCATAGGACATCTCAAGCAACCAGAGAAGGAAGAAAATTCCATCCCCAAACCCAGCAGAAGAAAAGAAATAACCAAAATCAGAGCAGAATTAAATGAAATTGAAAACAAAAGAATTATATGACAGATCAATAAATCCAAAAGTTGGTTTTTTGAAAAGATCAATAAAATAGATAAACCTTCAGCCAACCTAAACAGGAAAAAAAAGAGTAAAATCTCTAATTTCATCAATCAGAAATGGTAATGATGAAATAACAACAGACTCCTCAGAAATTCAAAAAATTCTTAATGAATACTACAAGAAACTCTACTCTCAGAAATACAAATTTTTTTTTTTTTATTTTTTTTATTTTTTTCAGTTTCTGGCCAGGGCTGGGTTTGAACACACCACCTCTGGCATATCGGCGCCCTACTCCTCTGAGCTAAACATCTGAAAGAAATCGACCAATACCTGGAAGCACGCCACCTACCAAGACTTAGCCAGAATGAAGTGGAAATGTTGAACAGTTCTGAAATCTAGTTCTGAAATAGCATCAACTATACAAAATCTCCCTAAAAAGAAAAGCCCAGGACCAGATGGCTTTACATCAGAATGCTACTAAACCTTTAAAGAAGAACTAGTACCTATATTACTAAACTTCTTCCAAAATATAGAAAAAGAAGAAATATTACCCAACACATTCTATGAAGCAAATGTCTGTCTGTCTTTAGAGAAGGTTCTATTCATCTCTCTTGCCCATTGATATATGGGATTGTTGGCTTTTTTCATGTGGATTAATTTGAGTTCTCTATAGTTCCTAGTTATCCAGCTTTTGTCTGATTCAAAATATGCAAATATCCTTTCCCATTGTGTAGGTTGTCTATTTGCTTTGGTTGTTGTCTCCTTAGCTGTACAGAAGCTTTTCAGTTTAATAAGTCCATTTGTTTATTTTTGTTGTTGTTGCAATTGCCATGGCAGTCTTCTTCATGAAGACTTTCCCCAGGCCAATATCTTCCAGTGTTTTTCCTATGCTTTCTTTGAGGATTTTTATTGTTTCATGCCTTTAATTTAAGTCCTTTATCCATATTTAATCAATTATAGTGAATGGAGAAAGGGGTGGGTCCAGTATCAGTCTTTTACATGTGGATATCCAGTTCTCCCAATACCATTTATTGAATAGGGAATCTTTCCCCCAAGGTATGTTCTTGTTTGGTTTATCAAAGATTAGGTGGTTGTAAGATGCTAGTTTCATTTCCTGGTTAATTTTTACCAGGCTTCTTTTATTTTATTGAAGCCCATAGCAATTTCTGATTATATATTTCTGTGTCTCTATTTTGAGGTAATAGAGTAT